>CAUYQU010080961.1:0-72911 GCA_963574635.1 Cheracebus regulus | reverse complement strand
CAGGGAGGGGAGCACTATACGCTGGGGTGTGTTGGGGGGAAATAGGGGAGGGACAGTGCGGGGTGGGGAGTTGGGGGGAGATAGCATGGGGAGAAATGGCAGATATAGGTGAAGGGGAGGAAGGCAACAAATTACACTGCCACGTGTGCACCTATGCAACAATATTGTATGTTCTTCACATGTACCCCAAAACCTAAAATGCAATAAAAAAAAAAAAAAAAAAAAAAAAAAAAAAAGAAATTTATGAAGCCGTAAACCAGGATCAAAAGCCAGTAAAGACGTTTTACATTTTTCTGTCTTCAAAATAAGGAGGGTTTCAGTCATATTTTAGAAAATAATCTGAATTGGTTCATCTTTCCTTAATCTTTATGGCTAAATGAAACCAAGGTAATCAAAACACCAGCATGTGGCATGTATCTAGTGAAGACTCAGGCTTCAGTGAGAATAATAGATCAATCTCAAAGCGCAGAAAACTGATGAGGGGGCGACATAAAGATTAAACTCCCTGAAATTAAATGGATGATGTTCTGGGAATCCCCTGCACTTTGCATTGTGAGTTTGAATGAGAAATCCTATTAAACTCTTGATGCTGTCATAATTGGTTTCCTACATTTTATTTCTCAATTTCAGTCTATTCTCAAAATGTGGAATATTGTATGACATATTTACCAACTGAGTTTGAAAGCAAAACTATATAGAAGAAAGATATCGTTGAATTAGGAATCTAATAAGCAGTGGACATCATAAATTGAGGGGTTTGAGACACGGGGAAGTGCTTTCACTATGTTACCTACCTACAAGAGTCATTGCAGATCTTATTCAGTTCAATTGCTGCCAACTTTGCCTCTTTCTCACGCTGTCAGTTGCCACTCTTGGCAATTACTGAAGTGATAATAAGTCTATAACTTCCTATAGAAGTAGGGCTCACCATAACCAGAACATCAACATCACCTTTAAAAATAAATTAAATCATCACACAACAAACTCTGAAACTGGTTCTGTGAAAGGCGTCCTGGAGCTAGGATCTCTGTGCTGTCCTCCTGTCCTCACGGCCTGCCTCTCAGGACTCCGTCCGAGGCTGCTTCTTGTCACAGCCCTGCAAGGAGAGTCTCTTGGGAATGAGCAAAAGCTCAAGGCTTGCATGTGATCGGCTGAATGAGAAGTGAACTGGGAGAACATTGGCAAAGGCACGCATGGGATAGTGCACCCTGCAGAGACAGAGGCAAAGATGGAAACTGTCATGGATATTACAGAGACGCTGACAGTCCTGACATGTCATCATCATCCGTGTATCCCCACCGCTGAACACAGGGGGACATGCTCATGCCTTACTAAAGGCTTCCCTTTTCTATGAATCCAGTGGTTGCAATGCAATCTCTAGGGAACAGATGTCCTTAGTACCAAAACGCTGTCCTTATGACCACTGCTGAATTCCTCTGAGACGAGATTTCTGAGGCTGCTTCTGTACGACACTGAGATCACTTTTCCGATAATCAATGTATCTGAAACTACTGCAACTGATCAATATCTTGCATATACACAGAACTTTACATGCCTTCCAGAATAGAAACAAGTGTCATTTATTCACTCATGAATATTTATGAGGCTCCTACTATGTGCCAAGCACTTTTCTAGGCACTTTGGCTTCCACTGGAGAACAAGAGAGACAAAGATCTCTGCTCTTGCTGAACTGACTTTCTGGTAAGGTAAATCATAACAATCAATAAACACAATAAATAAGTAAATTATACAATATATGAGAAGGTGATAAGTGCGAAGGCAAAAAAAGAGGAAAATAAATAAAGTCAAAAGGAGGATTTAGAAATGTGAGAGCTTGATGTCCTTGGAGACTGTAATATGTAAATAGGACCCGAAGGGTACAGATTCCATTTTTGAGAGCAGCACCTCCAGGCAAACCATCAAGATTTTAAATTCAATGCAATGCAAAATTAAAATTTGACTCTATTCACCTCCCATGCCCAGCCTCTGCATCCTACCTCAGGGAAATGCTAACTTCGTTCTTGTTGGATAAACAGTCAGAGAAGACAGAATTCTATTCATTCTCAAGGGAGATCTGCTCTGTGGCCTTAATATTTTTCTTATAAGGCAACAGGCTTGTGTTACTGGAAGGAAATAGAAGTTTAGACAATATGCCACTGTAACAATCACTGAGATGGTAACTGCCCTTTGAGGAAAAATGAATGATGACAAAAGCAAGGATTCCACTTGAAGGTCATGTGGTAGGTTTTCACATTTCTCATAGGGCTGACTTTTCACACTGAGCCTCCAAATAAAGTCTGTGATTTGTATTTTGGAGAAAGTAAAAAAATTAATGTTGCACACATTCACACAATAGTTATATGCATATACAGGTATGCATGTGATATATATATATTTAAATGGAGAGCACACTAAAAACTTATAAAAGAATAATGATAGGGTGGATATATGCATGTATGTGTGTGTGTATTTAAATGGACGGCACCCTAAAATTTTACAAGAGAATAATAATAGGGTATATACATATATACATGTGCACACACATATATGTATGTATGTATATACATATATATATATAGTCCTGAAATAAATGAAATTTATCCCTCGGAATTAAGAAAACCTTAATACAGGTTGTAGTACACCATGTTTGACCATAAATTGAAGGAAATAGGCAGACAGTTCAATCCGATGGGGCCGGGATTCTGCACGTCCGAATGAAGAACTCCTCATATGTTTTACAGCTGACCAGCTGAGGCCCTCAGTGCTTGCCCAAGCCCAACCTGCACAAGGTCCCACAGGGAGTACGCTGAGAGCTGTGAAGTCGCCTGGCAGTTCTTGAACTTCCTGAACGTCATTGCTGGGTCAGCTCATCACAGCTTGAACCAGCTGGTAAAGAGATGGTGAGCCAGGTGGGCCTGGGAACTCTGTGACCGAGAGCACAGTGGGCAGGGGAGCTTCCTGCTCACACTGATGTCCCTGTCCCCACCCCCACCAGAGGGTGCAGCCAGGGGCAGAAAGACGCAGCACACTGGGTACAGCCCCACCAAGGAGATCCCATCTGACATGGGCTGCTGGTCACCCTGCCATCCTCCCCTCCGTGGAGAGATGCTACCTGTAGCACACTGGGATGTAAGCACATCTTATCTGGGGAGGGGAGGAGGTCTTTATCTTTGTTATTTAAAATCTAAATAAATCTAAGCAAATTGTGGTTAATACCTAGACAGGTAGATGGGAAAGATTTCTCAATAATTGTCTCTCAAAAAATCCATCCCAGATTCCTATCCCTGTTAGGTTCCTGGCTAATGTTCTCACTTGGTCAGCCACTCCATCAATCTGAAGAACAATGTGTGTATATCTACACCACCATTCATTTATCCATCCATCCACTGAAGGACACAGGTCAATTCCATATCTTGGCTACTGTGTGCAGGTATCTCTTTGACCTACCGATTTCCTTTGGGTATATACCAAGAAGAGGGATTGCTGGCAAATTTTTTGATGAACCCGGATGTGATTTTCCATAATGGGCAGTATGTACAACTTGCATATATTCAATCTTTATTTGTAAATACAATGTTTAAACAGAGCAGGACCAAATCCACTTGGTTTGACTCATTTGGCACTTGAGTAAAGCATAATCAACAAAATTGCCACAGGATTGAAAAAGTTATAGATATTCAGGTTAATAGATGTACATTGTGTAGACTATAACAAATGCTGAAAAATTTATCGAGCCTGAACTGATATTTTACTTTGTGTGGGGGATGTATTTTTTAATTGATTCTACTTATTTAAAAGTGAAATTTTTGTGAAACTGAACTTTGCACATATTTCAAAACTTTATATGGATTATCACAACCTATTTATAGGGAGATTACTTACATGAAATGTTTCTAGGCTGGCTGTGAGGAAGACAGAGAGATCTACAAATTCAATCTACATATTCATTCCACTGATATTTATTAAGTGTTTGCAATGTGCTAAGTACATTATAAATCACTTAAAGTCCTCAAAGCCCTACCCAGTGAGTCTTTATATGCAAACATAAAGGCAAAGAGTGGAAATAACGCAGCATACTATAACACTGACAATCACACTCGGAAACCTTACACATATGGGACCTTTGTCTCCATCTTTGTCCTTCCTTACCTGAAAGTTGTTGTTATCCATATCTTTAAGCTCAGCTATTTTTATTGAATGCAAATCTTAGCCTACTCCACTTAGAAATTATCTGAATGGTTACTCATGACTTTGAGAATCAAGTTCAAATTTCTTCGCATGGTGGAATGAGTCATTCCGTGTTTCTCTTCACCCCCATTTCCATTCATTTCTCCATTTCTGGAAATGCGATGTGCTATTTCATGCCTCTGGGCTTTGCAAATACTTTCCTCTGCCCAGAATACTATTTCCTCCTTAGAGGCTAATGGGATTCTTTTTCTCACTCTTAAGACAATTTAAATGTCATTGTCCTTGACTCTTCCAAGGCCTTTTTGAGACTCTGTTTTTTTCTTGCTCATTGTATCTTAAATTTGCTTAAAGATTGCACATAAGTCAATGAATTATAGCTATTTTTTCCAATTTGTTTATTGTGGTAAAATACGCATAACATAAATGTACTACCTTAACAATTTTAAGTGTGCAGTTCAGTGTTACTAAATACTTCCTAATATTGTACAACTACCAACACCATCTATCCCCACAACTCTTTCCATCTTACCACATCAAGGCTTTGTACCCTTTACGTGATGACTTTCTCTTCTATTTTTCCCCAGTGGTGGAGGGAGGAAGCCGCGGAGAAGTAGAGAGGCCTCTGGGCGCCCACTGGTCTATAGGAACTAAACGTTCATTCTTAGGTCCCTCCAGGCACCATGCTTTTCTGAATCCTGCACTAAAGGGCAATTAACTTCTTGGAGGTTGACCATCCCCAGATTCAGACACTTTGTTTGCCGTACCCAGAAGTGAAGATGAGTCCCATCCCAAGAGTTCATAAGAGAGATGCCCGAGGAAAGCCCAGAATACGCATACGGGTTTTCTTGGCTCTTCCACTTAGATTAAAATATTTAGTGAATTAAAATAATTTCAACTTCATTCTGCAAGAAAATTGCTTAAAATTCTAGGGAGGTGGTAATTTGCATAAAGAAATGGAGGTATTTTGATAGGAAAACACTGAGGTCCCAAATGCTTCCTTGAGAATTCAAACTTAAGGAAACCCCCTGAGGTGGACAGATTTGGTCCCCACAAAGGCCAAGGTGGAGCAAAAGCATCTGAAATAGAGTCACAGTTGGGTGGAAAGAAACAGGACCCTAAGTCTGAGGGTTAAAGTAGGATGGCCGTGGGTCCATGGTGCGGGCACGCTGGAGTCTCTCTCAGCCTGGGTGTCCAGCCCTGTGTCCTGGAGACAGCAGCTGCAGGAGAACATCTGATGTGCTGTTGGAGGGTGCCTAAGCTCAACTGGGGCATGAAAATATCCTTGACAAAGTAAAACAGTGACGTTGTTCAGGACTAGTCCTGCACCAGTGTTAGTGGCCAAACCAGTGTAAGTGGCTCAGTGGAATTCGGAAATCCTGGTGCCCTGCATCTGGTGAACAGCTGTAGCTGATGTATGAACACCCCAGAGGCTCCTTAGCCTGGATCCACAGACCTGGAGTCAGCTGTGGATCCAGGTCTCTGCACTGCAGCATCCTATTGAGAGGCCTCACGTGTTTCTTGGGACTGATGAAGTCCTCCAGCCTCACGGGGTATGTCTGCTTTCCAGCTCCCTGTGAATGTGCACAAGAGGCAACCTGAGGACTTCATGAGGCTCTCTCAGGAGTAGAACCTGGAGAGGAAAGAACATTCTCTGGAACAATGAGAGGAGGCGATGAGAGCATATGTCCTTATTGGTGCATCCACACTAATCAATGGGATTATTAGCTGTGCGACCCAAGTATACTTTTAATTAATGCCAAACACAAATTATTAAGTTACTTTTAGCCTACGACTCTTATTTTGTCACCATATATAGATGGTCTAAGATGCAGATCCCACTCAAATCTCTAAATATGCTTCGACTGGTTTAAGAGAAATATTACTTATTTTAATTAAGACTTTTTAAAATAAGGTCACATGTATAGCCTGCCCTTTGCCATAGTTTCAGAGTAATGATTTATTTGTGTTCTCTCTGAGCATCAGTTAGCAGTGTTTGCTAACACCTTACGCTTTTCTGCACCCCTGAATGTTCAAACACCGAAAGCCTTGTAGAGACAGCCAACTGCACTAGGGGATGTCTTTATTTTATCCATCTACAAAATGACAGCCAGTATTTCAGTCTGGAAAGTGATTTCCACTGTTGGATTTCACAAGATTTTATATTGTACCTTCTTTTTAAAACTATTTTCATTATGAAATGAATCTACAAAAAGGAAAAAATTGGAGGAAAGCTCCCATTATTCCTCCCACCCTAGTGCAACTGATACTATAATTTCTGGCCATGCTTCTAGTTTTTTTCCTCATATGCTCATCTTCTCCAAAGTTGACCTCATAAATAAAAACCAATTTGCATCATGATTCTTCACCTAGCATGATTTTCGTTCTAGCCATGCCTCTTTTTGTTACAGGAGGTAGACACCACTGGGCTTGTTCAGAAGAACGAAGTTGGCACTATGAGATCAGCACCCTGTGTTCCTGTGGCAACGTCAAGCTCAAGCCTTGCTCCCCATGCTGCTGTGAGGGTGAGGGTGCTCTCATCGCTGCTTCTTTCTGTGTGCCTGCTCCACCCTCTCTCTCAGCATTCCTCCCTAATATCTTGATAAGTGCCCAGTGATGTTCCCATAAGAGTTGGCTTGGCTTTATTAACCCATTATTAACTGAGATAATTTGGATATCCATTCCCCCAAATCTGATGTTGAGATGTAATCCCCAGTGTAGGAGGGAGGGCCTGGTGGGAGGTGATTGGATCATGGGGGTGGATTTCTTCTGACTGATTTAGCACCATCCCTCCATAGTGCTGTTCTTGCAATAGTGAATGATTTCTTGTGAGATCTGGTTGCTTAAGCCCATTGGCACCTCCCCCCACCCTGTAGCTCCCATTCCTGCCATGAGAGACACCTGCTCCCCCTTCATCTTTCCCCAAGACTGGAAGCTTCAAAGCCTCCCCAGAAGCCGTTGCCAGGCCTATGCTTCCTGTACAACCTGCAGAACCATGAGACAATTAGACCTCTTTTCTTATGAATTACGTAGCCTCAGGTATTTCTTTATAGCAATGCCAGAATATCCTACTACACCATCCCATTTCCTATAGGGTATTTAAGATGTGTCAGATTTTTCTAAAGCAAGAAGATTTACTCTATTGACCTCTCTCTCTCACTCTCTATATCTATCTATCTACCTATACATTTACATCTATAGATATCTCTCTATACAGAGGTATCTGTATACATACACACATATGCTTCTCAACCTACAGTGAAGTTACATCCCAATAAATCCATCGTTAGTTGAAAATATTTTAGGTTGAAAATGCGTTTGATACACCTCATCTACTAAACATCATAGCTTAGTCTTGCCTACCTTAAACATGCTAAGAACACCTCCATTAGCCTGCTGTTAGTCAAAATCATTCAACACAAGAAGTGTTAAATATTTTATTTAATTTATTGGATACTGTGCTGAAAGTAAAAAATGGGATGGTCTCTGTAATCCCCGCACTTTGGGAGGCCTAGGCAGGTGGATTGCCTGAGGTCAGGA
Source organism: Cheracebus regulus (assembly GCA_963574635.1). Lineage (NCBI taxonomy): Eukaryota > Metazoa > Chordata > Mammalia > Primates > Pitheciidae > Cheracebus > Cheracebus regulus. Next base: position 65,186 of record CAUYQU010080961.1, on the reverse strand, counting down.
GTTCAAGACCAGCCTGGCCAACATGGTGAAATCCCATCTCTACTAAAAAAAAAGGAAAAATTAGCCTGGTGTGGTGGCAGGTGCCTGTAATCCCAGGTACTCTGGAGGCTGAGGCAGGAGAATCGCTTGAACCCAGGAGGCGGAGGTTGCAGTGAGCCACTCATACTCACTTAGGAGTATCATGGTAAAATTGTTGTAGTTTCTGACTTACAGTAGTCCAACTTACAATGTTTTGACTTTATGTTAATACCTGTGCAACCACTCTTTTTTGCCATCAGCACAGTATTCAATAAACAACGTAAAATATTCAACACTGTTTTTATACAAAATAGAATTTGTGTTAGGTGATTTTACACATCTGTAGGCTGCAGTAAGCATTCCGAGCACATTTCAGTTGAACTAGCCTGATCTACAAAGCTTCATGAGTAAGGGATATTGAGTGCATTTTTGACTTCCTGAGAGAGAGAGGGAATTGGTGAATTTAATGACGGGATACCTAAAAGAGAGCCATAGACTGACAAACTTAGTTGGATTTAAAAAATCAGAAAAATCAAGGAAATGGACACACCGCTTCTAAATGATTCAGAATATCCTGGTTGAGAAAAAAGCAGTTTGAGAAATGAGTTAAGAGTAGAAGAAGAAGACGTTGTGAACTTAGGAAAGCAGGGCAGTGCTGGGGTTTCTCCAAGGCTCAGAGAAGGAGTAAAGGAATGACTGAGAGAGCAGGGGAGGCAGAAGAAGGATGGGTGATTAGAGGAGGAGGGTAAGGCCAGGAGAGACAAGAGGTTGCCTGGGACAGACTCGAATGGTTTTGAGAAGGAAGGTAGAGAGTTGAGGTAGTAAAGATAGAGACTCCTGGGAAGCCGCATGAATGGGTCTGGGATTGTTCGGCTTCGTGAATGGGAGTGACAAAAGCTGGAATGATGGTGACCTGGAGGCTCCTGGGAAGGGGAAGGTTTGTGGGTCTGCTGGGAGGGTCTGGAGAAAAGCAAACATTATGTCTGCACCAAGCAGAAGGGGGACACGTCTGGCACACGCTTGGAAATGGGAAAGTGGCCAGGTTGGATAAGAGTCAAGAAGGAGAATGAATTTCCAAATCCATTGAAATATCTTGATTGGGACTTGGCGATCGGACAGTGTCATTCTCCATGTGGGGAAACTCCGATTAAGGGAAGCGATATAAGGAGAAATTAACAGTTTTGTTAAAAATGACATTTTTCTCCCTGTCACGCATCCAAATGGTTCCATTATCAGTGATATTCCTTTCCTCTCGGCCTCAGAGCCTCCCTTCCCATTCTGCCTCCTTCCTCTGTGGGTTCTTACAACCCACACATGCCTCGTTTTGTGGCTGTAAGTCACGCACTTTGCTCTGTATTGCTTTTGAAATGTGGCAGATGCACTCTGTCCTATCATTAGTCAGAAGGGGTGCCAGTGACACTTCTTCCTTCTTTCTGCAGACCCCTCAATGTCCAGCATGTAGCCAAGCACTTCAATGTACACAAAACATTTACCAAATAATCTGAGTTGTCCGGTTCCACACGTTGTTTGATTTATAAACATTGCTTTGGTGCAGGTTGAAATGAATGAACAACTATCTTTCTTATGTCCATAGATATCTAGATTATAATTAAATCTAATGCAGTGGCATCGTTAAGGACTCTGATCTATATATAGGGGGAAGACAAGGGACCACAGTCCTTCAGGGAATATTCCAACATGCCAATTATTTTCATCACGTACATGCATTATAGCACATAAAATTCAAAATCACAAATAAGATGTCACCTGTGCCATCATCTCAGATTAAGACTTGGGCTGCTGCTGTGGTGTGTGTCAGCACTGCATTCCCCCTGCCTTGAATTTACGACAGAGGAAGCAGAGCCCAGGAAAGGTAGAAACATGGGTTTTGGATCACCATAAAGCACGGTCAAATCCTAGCACTACCTCTGATTGCACATGGATGGGGAAATTATCCCTCCCTCTGAAACTCAGTGTCAGTGTTTATAATATTGAAAAGCAGTAACTAATATGGACTTCATGGAGTTGGGGGCAACTGCTAAGTAAGAGCACATTAAAGTGTTTAAAATGCTATGTGGCTTATAAAAACTGCTCAATAAGTGGGAGTCATGGTGATTCCTTGTTGTAATTATAATTAAAAATAAGTATAAAGGGGCCAGACACGGTGGATCATGCCTGTAATCGCAGCACTTTGGGAGGTCAAAGAGGGGCAGATCACTTGAGGCCAGGAGTTCAAGACCAGCCTGGCCCACATGGCAAAACCCTGTCTCTACTAAAAACAAAAATGAGTTGGGCATGGTGGTGGGTGCCTGTAATCCCAGCTACTTGGGATTACAGGAGTAGCTGGGATTACAGCTATTGGAGAGGCGATAGAGTTGCTTGAGGCAGGAGAACTGTATGAATCCGGAGGCGAAGTTTGCAGTGAGCTGAGATGGTCTCACTGCATTCCAGCCTGTGTGACACGGTACAGTTCTGTCTCAGGAAAAAAAAAAAAAGGTGGAAAGGAAATTTTCAGGGCTATGTCACTTCTGGTAGAATGTAATCATCAAATAGCCCATAAGATCTTTTAGTCACAAAATGCATCTCAGTAGCTAAGGTGCCCTCTCACAATTTCCTGTGTAGGGGGATCCATCATCACGTATTTTTATAACATTGAACCTGCGTGTTGCATCCCCTAACTTACAAATAAAGTTTAATTCCTCCATGGATGTATGTCATGGGTAAGACTGAACTATAAATTTTGAGTGCTAAGTTACCTCTTTAGGGCAAGTGTATCCTTCAAAACCTACTTTTTAACATGAGAGTACTGGTCAACCTGTAGTTTGGGTTTTCAACAGAGGACTACGTAGAGATGTCTCCTGCTCTCACAGTGGAGGACACGAGAGTATTTCTAAAGACACAACCCATGCGTTTCCTTCTAGAACATCTGGCTCAAAAGACACCATTTAATCAATATAATTTCTTCTTTAATCCCATGGATTTTTCTTTCTTTTTTCTACCTTTATCATATGGCACTAATACAATTATAAAAAATGTGAGAGAAAAGAAGCATCAGCTTCGAAAAGCATAAGCCCCAAATTCACTAACTTATCCAAATGTCTAATTGTTATTTTATTATATATTAACCAAATGAGCTGAATGGCAAATTAATTAGAGGTGAACCAAGACATATTAAAGTTAAAGAAATTTAAGTTTATATTTTGTTGTTTTGTATTTTTTAAAAAGAAGCAGTTTTCAAGCAACTAGTTATTTGGTGTTAATTAAGTACAAAACTGTCATAATATAGGCAATTAACAACAATAACAAAAAGCCTTCACCTTAAGAAAATTTTATGTTGTTACCCTAAAAATCTCAATTCCTGACAGACATTGCAAAATGTCAGCATGGCCCACATTTCTGAAAGCTCCTGAAATGATCAATGCAGTATTGAGAGGAAAGCTGAGAGGGTGAAAGATCACTGCACATCCCTGAGCTGGCAAGGCACCCTTACGAGAGAAAGTCTGTTTATCCATGCCATTTGCTCCTGCTCTGCTAATGATGCCAAAATTCAGCAAGAGTTGCAGAGAGCTGAAAGTGCACAAAACAAGTCAGTTACTTTGAAATCCTTGAGCCAGAGCTAAGCCTACCTCAACCCACATCCTAAAAGCATCCAAGACGCAATCCTCTTATGTAATCTTGGCTCTTAGAATTCTCTTTGGCACAATGAGGAAGGCCACTTTCCATTTGCCAGGAAAATGCACTTCAAAAGCACAGCCTACCCAGCTTTCTACTATCTTATTTCAAAGCTCTCATGCTTATCGCTTGGACCCCTGCCTAGAGAACATTGTGAATTCCCATAAAAATACATTAACACGAGATGGAAGAAGCTGCCAGTCTGAAGGCATCTGCTGTTTGTCAGCTGTCATTCCAAGAGAGTTTCTCGTCTGGATGTCAATGGCCAATGGCTCTGGCCCTGTTTCTAAACACGAGATTAAGACTGAGATCCCAAGCTGACTTCAGCCTTTTCTCGAACTTGCACTTTGATAGCATACCTTCACAGCTTTTGTGATGTCACAGCATACACCTGAATTCAGCACACATGTTGATTCTCAAGGGCCCACCACAACTCGCAGTTCTGCTTAGGTGTTTTCTCTAAGTGGTAATCATAATGCCTGAATTATTATACTATTGCTGCTTGACAGCCTTTCCCCTGTGCATGGTGGTTTTGGATGACGGCCCACAAAGGCCATCAATTATGCTAGGAAACTAAGGAGCCGGGGAAAAATCACAGGGCAAAATGCATTTTGAGAGACATCATTGTCTAGACTCAAATGTCAGCCTTGGCATCCTCCTCTCAACCTGGTCTAGATCTACTGATGGGCAAGTTGATTCTAAAAGGTCCATTTCATTCCCCTCCGTGCAAAGCAATGCTAAACAATCAAGTATGTCAAAAATGCTGTTGAGAGTGCATGTTTCTTTGGGAATGATTACATTTTAGCTGTAGCTCATGAGACTCAGGTCTGGATGGGAAAACTATTCCAGTGAAGGATTTACAGAGAACGATATAAACATAGACAACAAAGCAAAACACCAAGACAGTTATCTCACCTTACAAATTACATAAAGCATGGCAGGGCGCAGTGGCTCACGCCTTAATCCCAACACCTTGGGCGGCGGAGGTGGGTGGATTACTTTAGCCCAGGAGTTTGAGGCCAGCCTGGACAACATAACAAAACCCCATCTCTACAAAAAATACAAAAATTGACCTGGCATGGTGGCTCACGCCTGTAGTTGCAGCTACTCAGGAGACCGAGGTGGGAGGATCACCTAAGCCCTGGAGGTTGAGGCTGCAGTGAGTCATGATCACGCCACTGCACTCCAGCTTAGGGGGAAGAGTAAGACCTTGTTACACACAAACACACACAAATTACAAATTACAAACATTAAAAAGTGCCTTGTATGTATCTCTATGCATTGAGATTTTGAGTGAATTTGTTTTCTTTTATATGTTTCTCTATATTTTCTAAGTTTTCTATAATAAATAAGCAGTACCTTGGAAACTCTTGCTCTGAATTTTCTTAAACAAAAGACATGTTGAAAGATTTCATCCAAATGAAGGCTTTAGTGGAAATACAGAATCTGAAATAAAAATTAGAAACATGGTTTCATAACAACTCACTTTAACCTATTTTCTAGAAAAAGAATGAGAAATCTATTAAAAATTTTTAAATGAAATTTCAAATTCATACCAGATGTTTTAAAAGTAATAAAATATTACTCTTAAATATCATCTTTCTAGTTCTTAATTGTTTCTATGTCTTATTTTTAAAGCAGTAGCTCTTTTTTTTTTTTCTGAGTAAGTGGCATTGGAATGCTGTTCATCATAAGAAAACTCAAACCTTTTGGACCTTAAAGACAGAGGTTGCACCGTATGACTTCCTTAATCATGCATTAGGAAGCAGAGGATCAGAGAGCAGCAGTGGTCTAAGGTCTCTTCATAAGCAGGAAGGGCCACCGCTCCGGCGGGCTCACTCCCACTCCGCACTCTTGGTCTGGGTCTTGCTGCAATGCTGGCCAAATCTCTAGGTTGCCTTCTATGCAGCAGTCACCAATTAAGATCCTGAAGGCTTTGACACCAAACAGAATTGGAAGTGGTCATGAGGTCATTAGATGCCTCTCCCAGGGCGTAAGTGTGGGAATCACTTTCAGTTATCCACACTCCCACTGATGTGTGGGGAGACTCACACAGAAAAAACTCTACACCCACCAACACAAACGCACTCAGTGCACACACTGCAAGGGTTTACTACTAATTCTAAACACATGTATTTGGAGAACTGAAATGCACACAAAGTTTCCAGAGTGCTACTTGGACCTAGAGAAATATCTGCTCCTGAAGTTCTGGGGAGTATGGGAACATCTCCTAAATGTGGGTCTCATCTTAAAAAATAAAAGTCTACTGAGACCACTCTTTTTTTTGAGTGGAATTTCACCCTTGTTGCCCAGGCTGGAGTGCAGTGGTGCAATCTCAGCTTATTGCAACCTCAGCTTCCTGGGATCAAGAGATTCTCCTGTCTCCGCCTCCCAAGTAGCTGGGATTACAGGCTTGCATACCTGGCTAATTTTGTATTTTTAGTAGAGACCGGATTTCACTATGTTGGTCAGGCTGGTCTTGAACTCCTGACCTCAGGTGATCCACCCACCTCAGCCTCCTAAAGTGCTGGGATTACAGGTGTGAGCCACTGTGATGTAATCCCTGACTCTTTTCTTTCTAGTCAGAAAGGTGGCCTCACTGATAGGGTGGAAAAAGTAAGGATTTAGAAACCAAAGGAAGATACTATAATACATAAATCTCACTTCATTCAAAAGAGTTGTATGCTCTTGAACATGTCACTGTGTACATATGTAACATGTACATGCCATTCTGTAAAATGAGGATGATATTACATTTCTCACTGCTCTATCATAAAAATTATACATGTAATTATATACGTCAAATTATTACATATATATAGCCTATTATGGGTTGAACTGTGTCCTCTCCAAATTCCTAGGTTGAAGGAGGTCATCAGGACCTCAAAAAGTGACTGTATTTGGAGAGGTGGTCTTTAAAGAGGTAATTAAGATAAAATCAGGTCAATGGGGTGGGCCCTAATGCAACGTGGCTGGTGCCCTAATAAGAAGAGGAGATCAGGATATCAGACACATGCGTAGGGAAGATGATGTGAAGATATAGGGAGAGTACAGCTGTTTATAAGCCAGGGAGAGAGGCCCCAGGGGGCCCTAACCCTGCTGACACCTTGATCTCAGACTTCCAGACTCCAGCATTGTCAGGAAATAGATTTCTTGTGTTTAAGCTGCCCAATCTGTGGTGACTTATTATAACAGCCTAGCAAACAGGTGCACAGATTTTCACAGACTGTGTGCTCAACGAATCACAGAGGCTATGTTCACCATGATTGTTATCAGCTTCTCACTGGTAGAGAAGAATGTCAGCTCTGAACGGTACATTAGGGAGCAAAGATGAGAGATTTTGTAACTCCAATTGCAACGCACTTTATTCTCTTCCTGTTTACTCCACCCTTGCAAAGAGTGTCACATTTAAGTTTCCTGTTTTTACAAAAAAATTATTATTATTATCTATGAAACATTTTTCTTTTGTAGGGAGGAAGGAAATAAAATTGTACCAGGAAGATGAAAATCAACCACAAATTATATAAGAATCTGTACCAACTGCTAGAAAATTAACTATATCATAAAAGCATACCCTCACACATGAGCTATTAGGTTTAGTAAATCATTTCACACTAAAGGACTTCAGCCTCCCCAGCTCTAAATTATGGAGTTAAGTTCAGTCTTAAAATTTCTTCCATCTCTGATTCCAAGGCTCAGTATTAAAGATTGCTTACAGTAGCAAAATAATAAGAACATCAACTGATATTCTGGTACTCCAACAGTGACATACTAGATGATTCTCAGCTGTAGCCATTGTCTGGAGAGAAATTTCAAAGACTGAATGAAGAGCTAATCATGGGAGTTCAAGACCAGCCTGGCCAACATGGTAAAAGCCCCATCTCTACTAAAAATAAAAAATTAACCACGCATGGTGGCAGGTGCCTGTAATCCCAGCTACTCAGGAGGCTGAGGCTGAGTTTGCAGTGAGCTGATATCATGCCATTCAACTCCAGCCTGGGTGATAGAGTGCGACTCCATCTCAAAAGAAAAAAAAGAAGAAGTAAACATGGAAGAATGAACATTGACCTGGTGAGAAGCATCTTTCTTTGTTATCTTGTGGAGTTCAAGTCTGTTAAAAAAATGTGTTAATTAGCGACCAATTTCTGAATGAAAAAAAATATATACAATTGTGCATTGCTTGACAACAGAGATAGGAGAGATAGGTTCTGCAAAATGTGTCATTAGGTGATTCCATTGCTGTGGGAACACCCTAGAGGGAGCCTACAACAGCCTTACCTGAGCTCTTGTCCCTGGCTGCAAACCTGCACAGCATCTGACTGTTCTGAGTACAGCAGGAAACGGTCACACAATGGTAAAGATGTGTGTATCTAAACATACCTTGACACAGAAAAGGTCCAGTAAAAATACAGCATTAGAATTGTACAGGACCACTATTGTATATGCTGTCCCTCTGGGACTTGAACTTTGCTGTGTGATGCAGCACTCTAGGTATACACATAATACAATTTCTGTAGCTGTCCTCAGACCCTGTTCAGGGTCACAGGCATGACTTTACCTATCGTCACATTTTATACAGAAAGATGGCTTCTCATTTAGAAAACATCATTGTCAACCAATAAACTTTCCCCAGTTAAAGACATATTATATATGTAAATATATATATTTATACATACACATGTGATTCTATGCATACATGTAATGTATAATATATTAAGACTGATATTATCATGGACATTATAGATGTCATCATGTAGATATACACATATATAAAATTCAAGTTCAGAGTTAAATAAATCTAAGTCAAAATCAAGGTTCTGCTATGTAATATGTACACGCCATGAGACAATTAGCTTCCACTTAGTCTCATCTGTAAAATTATAATAACGCTTCATGAAAATATCTCTGTGCAAAATAAATGAAATGCAGGTGTGAAGGGTTTAGCGTGTGCCACATAATATACATGCAATGATATTTAAATGTTGATTATTATTATTGTTGTGTTATCACTATGTTTCTTCTTTTTGATAAATAATTCCAATATCTGTTAATTGGAGAATAATCGATTACTCCAGGTTGGAAATAAAGAATATTTGTAAGCACCCAACCCAGTGACCAGGACGTGGTAAGTCCTGCCTGGATACACTTTCTCCTTAGTCTCTTAGTCTCCTCCTTGGGGGAAGGGGAGGCTCCTAAATAAGTCGAGGAAAGGGAACACATCTGCCTGCTCCTCCCAAAGCCTCCGTCTGCTCATCTCTGTCCTCATGCCCCTGGGTGCTCCTTTGCTGGGTGCAGTCTGCATCAAGGTGGCCACAGCTCCTGCCCTGGGGCAGGTGTTTCAACCAGAAGGGAGCTCCAGCTTCTTTCTCACTTTAGGACCCCATCCTTCCTTCCCTCCCTCCCTCCCTCCCTCCTCTTCTTTCTCTCTCCCTTTCTTTCTTTCTTTCTTTCTTTCTTTCTTTCTTTCTTTCTTTCTTTCTTTCTTTCTTTCTTTCTTTCTTTCTTCTTTTTCTTTTTTTCTTTCTCTTTCTTTCTTTCTTTTGTTTTCTCTCCCTCCCTTCCTTCTTCCTTCTTTCCTTTCTCTTCTCTCTCTCTCTCTTTTTTAGACAGAGTCTTGCTCTGTCACCCAGGCTGGAGTGTAGTGGCACAATCTTGTCTCACTGCAACCTCTGCCTTCTAGGTTTAAGCGATTCTCCCACCTCAGCCTCCTGAGTGGCTAGAATTACAGGCCTGAGCCATCATGCCTGGCTGACTTTTTTATTTTCAGTAGAAATGGAGTTTCATCATGTTAGCCAGGCTGGTCTTAAACTCCTGACCTCAAGTGATCCACCTGCCTTTGCCTTGGCCTGCCAAAGTACTGGGATTACAGGCGTGAACCACTGTGCCTGCAGGAGCTTATGCTTCTTGCCAATTCTAGTTGTATAGTTACACGGATGCTTTTTCTAATTTGCCTGTAAGATCTGTACAAGACTGGAGAGTAAAAGGTTCTTTCTTTTCCAGTATTTGCTCTACAAATTGCCCTGCAACCTATTGTCTCAGAAACACTTGATTTTCCTTCTTTTCTCTCTCTCTCTGTCTCCCCGCTCTGTCTTCAACATTCCTACCCACCTTACATCTACTCCTGTTTCGATGATGGAGTGGCTGTATACACCTGTGCTGTCCAACACACTAACCACCCGTGGCTATTTAAAATAATTTTTAAAAGATTTTAAAGTTTCAGTGTCTCAGTCACATTCATCTCATTTCTAGCATTCCAGAGACATATGTAGCAAGTGGCTCCCATATGGGAAAGTGCAGATAGAGAAAATTTCCATTCACCCAGAAAGTTCTATGGGACTCCCTGTCCCAGCCTGTTTGGGCCTTTAGGTAGGAATGGAGCTTTGAGGTTGAGGATTAAGTGAGGAGGCTGCTCGTGTTACATGCAAGCAGCTGGCATTGCCCCCCGCACCACGGGGCTTGCCTCTCGGACCCCAGCTAGAGTACCTCTGTTCAGTTGTTTTAACTATCCTATCTGTCTGGGTTAGACTGCAATCATTCCAAATTCAGTTTAAGTCAACGTTGAGATATGTACACCAAAATACTCAATACAGAACGGAGTTATATTAATGGAAATATGGAAGCAAAACGGGACAGGAGATGGGTCTGGACCACTGAGTGCCACTCAGACAGCCAACGAAAGATCATGTTCATTTCTCAGCAGACAATCTAATCAGAACCCTGGCTCTGGGGCCTGTTCGAGAAAAACAGAAATAAGGAGAAGACAAAGGACTGTACTGCACAAGATGATTAAAGAAAGTCTAAGGTTCTGACCTCAGAAAGAAAGGTTTAGAGGGACCTGGTGCATGTCTTCAGATAGCCTGCAGGTAGCCATGACAACGACGAAGCCCACTTGTTCTGGGGCCACAGAACAGAACTGGAAGGAAGACTCAGGCTGTACAAAAATAGGTTTTCTGGCTGATACAAGGAAGGACCTTCTAAAATGGCCAGTATTCCCTGAAAATAAAATTGAACTTCTCAGAGAGGTTTCACCTCTTTTAAAGAATTGTTCAGGAAGAACAGTCAATGGTTAAGAAGGTTGAAGGTGAGATTTGGGCCTCAGACTTATCTGGATTAAGAGTAAAGACTGTTGGCTGGGCGCTGTGGCTCATGTCTGTAATCCCAGCATTCTGGGAGGCCAAGGCAGGCAGTTCACTTGAGGTCAAGAGTTCGAGAACAACCTGGCCAACATGCTGAAACCCAGTCTCTACTAAAAACACAAAAATTAGCTGAGCTTAGTGGTGGGCGCCTCTAATTCCAGCTACTCGGGAGGCTGAGGCAGGAGAATCGCTTGAACCCAGGAGGTGGAGGTTGCAGTGAGCTGAGATCGTGCCACTGCGCTCCAGCCTGGGTGACAGAGGGAGACTGTCTCAAAAATCAATAAATAAATGAATAAGAGTAAGAACTGTCACGTCCCTTCCAGGTCTGTGTTTCCTATGTCTTCATCCTTTGGCAAAGCACTCACTACATCTAAACACTAAATAAGTTCACATCTCTGAAACAGTCCATGCAAGGTAGGAACCCCAATGCCGTTCAACACCTAATGATATAATTAGCTGTCTGTTCAACACACAACATCTCCAAGGAGTTAGTATTATCTCAATAACTCACAAGGATCTCAAGAAATTACTTCCAGTAAAGGCCATGCTTTTAGAGAATTTGTATTTGTGAGAGCAGTTTCTTCTTAGGTCATCCTAATTAAAAGGAATGGCAGGGAAAGGAGAGGAGGGTGTCTTCGTTTTCTGGGGCTGCTGAAATGTTGTACCACAAACCAAATGTCTTTGAAGAACTGAAGTTTATTGTCTCATTTCCGGAGGCTGGAAGTCCAAGATCAAGGTTTCAGCAGGCTGGCTCTTCCCGAGGGTGTGTGGGGAAACTGTTCATAGCTCTTCCCTGGTTTCTCAGGGTTTGCTGTTGATCCATTTCATTCCCTGACCTGGGACACACCACCACAAACTCTGCCTGTTCTTCATGGGTGTGCATACGTCTGTTCCTATGTCTGAATTTGCCCTTTTTGTGAGGACATCAGTCATATCAGATTAGGGCCCACCTTCAGGACCGGTTTATTTTATTTTATTTTATTTTATTTTATTTTATTTTATTATTTGACACAGGTTCTTGCTCTGCTGCCCAGGCTGGAGTACATTGGTGCAACATCGGCTCACTGCAACTTCTGCCTCTGTGGCTCAAGCATCCTGACCTCATTTAATTTGATTACTGCTGTGAAGACCCATCTCCAGATAAAATCACATTCTGAGTTCTTGGGGGTTAGGACTCCAATATATCTTTTTTTGCGGGGGGGGGGGGGTGGTGGACACAATTTAAAGCATACCAATGGGAAAGCAAAAGCATCCTTACTATGTACCCAGAGGAGACAGCAAGAAAATAAACAGAAAGTAACCCTAACTATTAGCTTTCTGTAATGGAAAATCTGATCAAACAATTTCCTCACTTAAAACATTTCAGTTGCTTCTCATTGCCCTGGGAATCAAGTTCAAATGCCTTTTTGCGCCTTCCAGCACCTGGCTCTCCATGGTCTGGTTCCGTCTACCTCTCTATCTGTATCTTCATGCATTCCCTTCTGCACACTGAGATCTGGGCTTGCGCACCCTCTGGGTTTCTGGAATGTGCCTTGACTCGCCAGCTTCAGCACTAGGAACACTTGCGTCCCTCTGCCAGGAGCACTTCTTCCCCACCTTCTCTGCACATGAAACACCCTCTCTTTGGGGGCAGCTTAAACTTTTCTTATCTACCCATAGACTGGGCCAAGCATCTCTGTAGGGATCAGTCACAGCCCTGAGTATCCACTGGTCGAGACCAGGCTCTATCCTACGCCCGTGCCTTATATCCCCAACCTGAAACAATCCCATGTGCACTGAGTGGCAATGAGATGAGCAAACTGGGACAACCTCTCACCAGTACAAACCCAGCAGTGAAGACAAGCCACATGTACGGACAGCCCCCTGATGAATCTCAAAAACACTATTTTAAATAAAAGGGACCACACATAAAGGGCATATTGTATGATTCTGTTAACATGAAATCCAAATGCAGGCAAAGGCAGTGTTTGAGGAGTGCATGAAGGAACTTTCTGAGAAAATGAAAAGGTCCCTTATCTCATTCTGGGCTTTGGTAACATGAATGTATCCAATTTTCCAAAGTCATCTAATTGTACACTTCAGAGAAAAACAATTTAATATTGACTTGTTACTACCCTGTCTTTCTCTAAGCATCTCCCTGCAGCCTGACAGGATATCTCTCTCAGCAGAGGCCTATAGAAGCCATCAGTGCCTCCAGTTTTTAGAAGCAGCGTTTCTTGCAATGTGTTCTTCTGAGCTGCCCCTCTGGGTGTGACTTTTGGCAGCAGCTTCCAGATTGACACATTCATCCCGGCTTCCAAAGCTGGGCTGCAATGGCCTCAAGTGATGCTTCTGTTGCCTGCTGAGTAACCAGGCTTGTCCTCATCAGACCTTTGGAAAACACTGGCTCTCGGCTCCATTTATGGAAATTATTCTACTTCCTGTTACATTGCGTTTGGGAAATAATTTGGAGTGCCACCTCCCATTGGTGTCGTTTATGTCTTCTGGCTAAGCTTCTCTCTGGGTTCTTGGTGAATGCTCAATCTCTGCAAGGAAGAAAGAAAAATGATAGGTAGAAGAATGATAGATGTGTGCACACATAGAAGCAAAAGCCCAGTCCCTCTCAATACGGCCTTCTCTCCATTTGTCAGCAAAGCACAATGATTCATGAGCATGAAAGGCCCCAGGAAGAATGTTTAACATAGCATCATGTCATGCATGATATTACATGTTTTCCCAAAGGTCTACTAGAAAACTGTATAAACAAACACTGACAAGAAATGGATGCCATACATACAACATAGAACTCTTGCCATGTTAGGTAACTCAATGGGAGGGTTTAAATGGACCTTTAAAAATCTTCAAAATACAGAGATTTAAAGAAAGACTGTGCCACTTAAGCTGTTCAGCCCATTGCACTCCATTTAGGAAGTGGATATGTTTCCTCCTGAGTCTTTCACAATCATATTAAAAAAAAAAGAAAGATGGGCTGCAATAAACACCATACATTATTTACCAATAAAATATTCTGCAAAAGGTCGTTATAATGAATTTATATCCCTGCATAATTTTTCATGTGATTGAGTCAGGGGCCCAATCCATTAGAACATTTAAGTGATTCAAAGAGAGGAAACGTCAGGTAAGGTAAGATATATAATCACACCTTTTCCTGGTTATGAGTAATAGAAATCTAAAGCAAGCTTAGGTAAAAGCTTAAAGAAGTAAAAGCTATGGCTCTAATAAAGGAGTTAAATCTGACTTTCAACAGGACAAAGGGATCTTTCTAACCTACATATTTTTATGTGGTCTTTGTGATGAGAACAAAGCAAGTCTGGGTAGCTACAGAGATATATAATTGTTACTTAATAGGTCATCTAGAAAGAGTTAGAGGTAAAACAAAAAGGCTTTTCATAAAGCAAATGGAATGATCTGTCAGTGATGGTGCAGTACAGGTCACACACTGTCATTTGCTGGGGCAAGCCCAAGCTTCCAGGCTCGGTGTTGGAGAAGATCTCACCACACGAGGTGAATCAGTGCAGTTCTAAGAGTCGGGGCCCCAGAACATGCCCAGGGATGGAGAGAGAAGCCCAAAGTAGATCAAATTCACATCCCAGAAAGAGCGTTCCTGTGATTGAGGAACGGCTGCATTGTGAATTATTATCAGTGTTCTGCATGCTAAGATGAAACCGTTCTTCTTTCTACAACTTTATTTCCACCGTATCTGTCATTGCCATGAACATCTGATGAATTATCACCTTGCACAGTTTTAAGTGGCACAGGGCAAATGGGAAGGACTGCATTTCAATAGTAGCTATAGACATGGGGATTTCATTTTAGTAATAGCTATAGATATGGCTTCAGAAACAGTTAAGGAAGTCCATAGGCATATTTGACCATTTCTAATTCCTCAGTTTTTCTAGAAAACATTCATATTATACAATAGTATAAACAGTACAGGAATAGATTCATAACATGCATATGTCTATACCTATACATATATCTGTATAAGCATATATGCATACATTTATGTACATACACGTGGACGTGTTTATGTACTCCTGTGTGCAATAGATGTTATAGTGAAATATGGAGACACCTACTCTTCAGATCCCCTGTTTACCAAAGACTTGTTAGGGGACACTAATCAATGTTGTCCCTTTCTGCGAATTATTCTCAAGTAAAGAGATCCACCTTGCTCAAGGACAAGTCCCTATTTGGGGCAATCTTTATCCTATGTAATAACTGATCAATGAGGGGTACAAAGGCCTTGAGTCAACAACTGGATAGGCCATACTAGCTTGAGTGCCCACGGAACCTATGACGTCTTTGCTATGGCCACATCCAGTTTGATTTCTCCCACTGCCCGACTCATTTACTTTCTGCCTCCTCACTTTCTTCAACTCCCACAGCTTTGAGCTTGAAGTCACCGTGGGGAAACATTGAATTCAAACCTCCATCCCTCAAGGTCTGTTTCCCAGGGGACATTTATATAAGGAAGGCCATATATAAATACATATTTATAATCTTACCACTGGTGGTGCCAGGATGGAGGAAGGGAAGGAGGATTGGAAAATGTGCTTCTAACTGTGATGAGGAAATTAATATACTTGCTAATCTCTTTCCAGCATGGACACTTGAGGGCCAGCCTGATCGTGGAGAGTAACAGAGCTCAAGATCTGAACGTGGGTGTGTCCCTGCTCCATAGCAAGGCACACAGAGTAAAAGATGGCCAGTGAAAACCTCAATCCCCTTTGCTAAAACTTGGAAAAGTAATGAACAAACTGTCACTTGGAAATTATAACAGTGTGTACTAATAATTAAATTTTCTTTGAGTGAAAAACATTTTCTGCTAATGTTTACATGATTTTATTTCTTAATACAGCTTCACAGAGCCATGCTTTCTACTCACGTGCAGTCTTTTAGGTTGAAATTATGAAAGTAAGAAGACAAGTATTATTCTGTGATTTTCTTCAAGCCAGAAGAACTCTCTAGGTTCTAGAATGGACATAAATGTCAGTGAGTGGATAGGAAGTCAGTTGGTAACAGTGACAGCCACATGGGCTTATATGCCAGCTGCCCATTTGAGTTAGGGCTAAAGGAAGGGAGAGGAGAGAACATAAGACCTGAATGGCTCTGATGATTCTTTTCTGGCATGGAGAGGTGTACGCATGGGGCATATGGTCTATGTCTCTGGCATTAGCAGGCCGTACAGTTGGCTTTATTATCTCCAATAATTTTTTTATTATTGGAGATATTTGTGATTTATTCTGGTTGTTTGTGGGATAGGAGCAGAACTCGACTTCAGAGGCTGGGCTTGGACACCAAACCAAATTGAGAACATCTAAAACAGGTCCTGGCAGAAGCAGCTCCCTGTAAGACATATCCACCAGCATCGCATGACAACACCTGGCAGCTACCACCCATTTCCACGGCAACGATCTGACAACCTGAAAGGTACCACCCTCATCCTAGAAATTCCTGCAGAAACTACCCCTTAATTTGCATACAATTAAAGGTGGGTATAAATATGAGTACAGCCCTGCCTCTGAGCTGCTGGTCTTGGCCACTGCCTAAGGGGTAGCGCTACCCTGCAGGGATCATTCCGTCTGCTGGGGCTGTGCATAGCTGCCCCAGTAAAAGCTGCTGCTTAATGCCACTGGCTCACCCTTGAATTCCTTCCTGGGCCAAGCTCCAACTTAGGAGCTGGCTTGTCCTGCGTCATTTGGATGCCTGTTTGTTTTCCAAATATTCCTGATTTCGGGGGGTTGGGTCATGGTGGAGGGTGGGATGATTGGGCAAGAAAAGAAACCCTTTATCTTTTGTTATTTTTTTTTTTTGGTCTCACTCTGTTGCCCAGGCTAGAGTGCAGTAACATGATCGTAGCTCACAAGAATCTCCATCTTTTGGGTTCAAGAGATTCTCCTGCCTCAGCCTCCTGAGTAGCTGGGATTACTGGCACGTGCCACAATGCCCAACTAATTTTTGTATTTTTGGCAGAGTTGGAGTTTCACCACGTTGGCTAGGACTTGAACTCCTGACCTCAAGTGATCCGCCCACCTCAGCCTCCCAAAGTGCTGGGATTACAGGCATAAGTCACCGCAACCAGCTGAAAACCCTTTCAAGAATGATAAACAATTGAAAACTTTGATAAAGTTTTAAAATATAAAATTAAAACTCCAAAAATGGTGTCTTTTTTTTTTTGAGATGGATTCTTGCTCTGTTGCCCAGGATGGAGTGCAGTGGCATAATCTCGGCTCACTACAACTCTGCCTCCTGGGTTCAAGCAATTCTTCTGCCTCAGCCTCCCAGGTAGCTGGGATTACAGGCATGCACCCATCATGCCCAGCTAATTTTTGTATTTTTAGTAGAAGTGGGGTTTCACCATGTTGGCCAGGCTGGTCACGAATTCCTGACCTCAAGTGATCTGCACACCTCGGCCTCCCAAAGTGCTGGGATTACAGGCATGAACCACTGTGCCACGCCAAAAATGGTGTCTTTACAGTCAGGTTTCTATAAAAAGCTAAGAAATTGTATTGTCAAAATTTACACCTTATGAACAGACCCATACATTGTGTGACATGTTTCATAGAAGATATGATAAAAGACAATACCTCAGCTTTTAGAAATTCAGACGTGGTGATAATAAAACTCACAAATGGAAAGTCTTCCCATTTTGTTTTCTACTGTGCTTTGAAGAGCAGTGGAGTACATCATAAATGTGAATGGCTGCCCAGTGTTCCCTGTAGGAGCTCTATCAGGTCAGGAAACCGTAATTCAAAGAAGCTTAGAATTTCACCACCATATATCCAAACACACACACACACACACACACACACACACACACACACACACACACACAGAGCAAACATGGAAAGAATCTACAGAAGAATGTGGGAAAAGAACTGCATGCCTCTGGAGTTTCTCCATGGGATGCTTTTACATTTTCAGATGCCTACTGAGACCTTCAAGATTATCCAATGCAGACCACTAGAATTCTGCAAGCAGTTCAGAGCAGAGGACAAGGAGGACCTGATGTTTTCATTTAGCAATGTGAGTGCTAAGGGTTGATCTGCCCAGTAGCTTTGAGGGTATGTCTTGAGGGTAAAAAGTCTGATTTGGGAGATTTCAGAAAGAGCAACTGCAGATTATAAGGACAGCAGATGGGACCACGAAGAAAGAATGCAGGTAAGCAGCCAGTTGGAAAAATTCAAATAGTCTGAAAACTGAGAAGGATTAACCAATATGTGACAATAACCAGAAGCTGTATCCTCAGAATGAAGGGCAGCACTGTAGAAAGGAAAGACAGCTGGCAGCCTCATCTCGTGCTGTGGCCCTAGGAAGGACAGCCTAACACACTGCCTCCAGGCTGGCAATTGTAACGTGACTCATGATTTTTAAGAGAGCAGTTTTATTAGAGGAGGGAGCCAAACTGTAGTGGAATAAAGACTCTCTCTCTCTGGGAAGTCAGAGTCAGGACTTGACAGCTCAGTCTATTTCAAGAAATTTAATATCAAAGAGAAACGAAGATTAGGAAGTATCTTTGCAGTGATCTAAAAAATGCCATGACTTCGTATATTATAAGATGCATATATTTTCATATTTTAACAGCTTTGAAAGCAGAATGCATCTGACAATTGATGGCATTTTTCTACTTTAATTGGCAGCGTGTTTTCTTTCTCTGTGGTGCATAATGTCGTGGTGCATTTTATTACAGATATTGCTTTAGATTTCATAAAATCTGGGCGTATCATGAGTGACTAAGCTAAGGAGACGAAATCCTCTAAGTGAATGTGAAGGTGAATGAGAAGGAAGTGGAAAGATTATTTGGAAGAGCGCCGTCATTCAGTAAACATCCGTTGAGTGAGACTATGACAGGGCTAGTGGGAGTGGGTTTTTAAACAGAATCCTATCCAGAACTAGAAAAAGGGAAGCAAGAAAAGAGGAGGCTGGTGGATGAGGAGAGGGGTGACCGAAAGACGGGCTGTGCAGTGACAAGGAGCAATGCACTCTCCCAGGATGAGGACGCAGGCAGGGAGAAGGGGTTCTAGCCTGTGTCCCAAGCAAGAGGAACTTCTGAGATAGAGACAGGAGTTTCTGGTAAAGGGGAGGGCCAGGGTGTGTCCCTTGAGTGGATTCTAGCAGTGAGACAAAGGTTGAGGCTGTGGGCGTGGAGGAAATTCATAAATGTTGAAGGTGGGGTACTGGGTGGGCCATTGACACACATACAGGTGAGTCATGGCATGAAATATTGGAGGAAATCCCAGAGTCCCCAAGGTGACCCAAATGTAGTAGGAGTGACAAGGATACAAAGAAATAGTGACTTTTAAAAGTGGGTAAAAAAATGAACTTAGAGGAATAAATTCCTAGGCAAGGCAAGGAATAAACTCCCAGACAGCACCACCTGCTACACCCTTGTCGAGCTTCCTCAGTCCTCCTGGAAACCCTGCCATTGCCTTACTGTCTGCAGCTCGTGGATGAGCAAACAGGAACTCAGAGAAGCTCTGCAGCTAATGTCTTTTTTGAGGAATCATGTAGCTTGGAGGCCTTTCCCCAGAAGCCTGTGTGCTCAGACAGGGCTTCACGACTAAGTCAATTCTGCAATGAGATGACATCAGACGAGTCAGCAACCAACTGAGAAATGGAGTCACTCTTGGACTCAAAGGCAATTTCTCAAAAGGGCCTCATCTCCAGGGACTGTGCTCAGCCCACTATCTGCCTGGAGCTGCTGCCATAAACTCAAAGACTGCACAGGGCAAGATCAGACAGGACAGGGGTCTGTCTTTTCTTTAAGCACTCTGAGTCTGGTTTCTGTGAGCTGCATGGAGTGGCACTAGAAGGGAATGGAGTGTCCCCTGCCCCACTCCACACTCTCCAGACACCTCCCTGCCAGATCTCACTTAACTAGTTCATCAGATTCTGGGCAGACACCTGCTGTGAGCAACTCTGAGAGCCCCAGGGCTGTGGGTGGGAGGTGGGGCACTCTGGGGACAACTGCCCAGAAGAAGGGAGCTGATATTATGGCTGGAAACATTAATATCTGCAGCCCTTGGTCTACTAAAATGTTGCATAGTATTAACAGCGAACACAAGAAAATGCTAAAATTATCCATGTAAGAATCTTTTGTTTTGCAGTAGCATTTGTCACAATAATAAAAAGATGGTGTAAACCACTGTTGGTGTGTCAGCTTAGAAGTGGTGTGCTTATTTTGCTCATAATCCTAAAACATTCTGTTCTCTCTGGCAGTGAACATTGTGCATCAGCCAACATGGTGTTGTGGTGTTCCTCATGACCCAGCATTCACTGTTCCTTCTGTTAACTCAAACACAAACCACCAGTGAGGTGGGGAGATCGGTCTTTTTATTAGTCTTTTTTTAAGAGACAGGGTCTCACTATGTTGCCCTCAAATTCCGTTTTTTTTTTTTTTTTTGAGATGGGGTTTCACCATGTTGGCCAGGCTGGCCTTGAACTCCTGACCTCCAGTGATCCACCCTCCTCCCAAAGTGCTGGGATTACAGGTGTGAGCCACCATATCCAGCCAGCCTTCAAACTCCTGGCTTTGATCCTCCTGCCTTGAACTCTCAAAACGCTGGGGTTACAGGCACGAACTGTCGGATCTGATACGTCTTATTTTCAGAGGCCATTAAAGAAAAACATTTATTAAAGTTCAGGTAGCTAGTAAGTAGCAGAATTTGATCTTGATTCTAGGTCTTGAGCTTGAGCCTGGGTTTTTCTCAATCCCAAACTTCTGGGTTATGATTGGACAGTATCACCTCTCATTGCTTGTAGGCCAGTATTCTTAGCCACACACCTTCACCCAGTCCAGCAACATAAATATAGACGGTCCCATCACCAAAGAAATTAGGGAAAAAAGCAGTATTGCTCTATTGATGCTAATTAGAAATACAGGGTGCAATCATCAGAGCTTCCAAAGTTCAAATGAATGGGGTATTAAATAATACAATGTTGCATACTTAATAAAAATGATCATCCTGTACTATTTTAATGAGAACCGTACTTCTTATACAGTTCACTAAACCAGCCTAACTTACACTCACATCTCATGTTTATCCATGAATCACATTCAGATGGGAAAGTTTGGGTTAAAGATCCATAAACACAGGCTCTACACTTAGGTTTTCCTGCTTGTAACAGTTTTTAAGTCTACTTTCTGTCAAATAACCTAACAGTTTTTTTACATGGAAGTAAGACTAAGACTCTGTGTAGCAACTCTGCCACAGTGCTCATGAGAGCAGCTCGTGGGCCGGCTGCGTTTGCTGTGCAGGGCACGAACCCTGGGACTTCAGTGCTTCCTCAGAGGCCAGTCCGTCCATGGCTGCCACCTGCACCCTCACTCCTGACTTTGCCAGGCTCGCTGAAGGGCTGGGCGTCATTCTTTCTTGCATTGGTTCTCCAGGCAACAGAGGAGCTGGGGCCCACAGGAGACGGTCGGAGAGGGAGTAGGCACAAAGTTGAGAGGAAGTATGAGGTCAGACCGCCATGTCAATGCTGGAGCAGATGCTGGTGATGGGAAAGGGAAGGAGGGGCTGCTGAGGGAAGCCGGGAGGGAAGCGGTTTGCGGCAGTCTTAGTCCAGTCTGGCTGCTATAACAAAAGACCGTGGCTGTGGCTGATGAACAACCCATGTGTATCCTCAGTGGATGCCTTGAGGCTGGAAGTCCAAGGTGAAGATGCTGGCAGACTTGATGTCTAGTGACAGCCTATTTCCTGGTTCACAGATGGCACTTTCTCCCCGTGTGGAAGGGTGGAAGGGGTGGAGGTTCACTCTGTGGTCTCTTTTACAGGAGCATGGATTCCACTCATGGGGCCGAACCCTCATCATCTCATCACCTCCCAAAGGCCCCAGCTGCACATTGGAATTAGGTTCTCACATTTACGTTTTTCAGGGACATAAACATTCAGTCCATTGCACTGAAGGTATCACCTACGTCTAGGTAGGACACACTTATCACCATTCTACCGAGGGCACAAGCGAGGAGTTCCCAAACCATGCCATGCTGATGCTGGCAGGAAAATCTGGAGTATTCCTTCCCAGGCTTTCAGAACTGCAGGGCCAGAGCCTTCTCAAGTGAAAGGAGAGCGATTTCCGAGGAGAAAGTGGGCCGTTACTGAAGGGAGTGGCTCCTTCTATCCTTCACCTAAGGGCTTTTCCATGATAGAAGTTTCTCAAGACAAACAAATTCCCTTTTCTTTCTCTCTCTTTCTTTCCTTCTTCTTTCTTTCTTTCTTCTCTCTCTCTCTCTCTCTCTCTCTCTCTCTCTCTCTCTCTTTCTTTCA
Source organism: Cheracebus regulus (assembly GCA_963574635.1). Lineage (NCBI taxonomy): Eukaryota > Metazoa > Chordata > Mammalia > Primates > Pitheciidae > Cheracebus > Cheracebus regulus. Next base: position 43,087 of record CAUYQU010080961.1, on the reverse strand, counting down.
GAGTCTTGCTCTGTCACCCAGGCTGGAGTGCACTGGCACAGTCTCTGCTCACCGCAACCTCCACCTCCCAGGCTCAAACGATTCTCCTGCCTCAGCCCCCCAAGTAGCTGGGATTACAGGTATCCACCACCACGCCTGACAAATTTTTGTAATTTTAGTAAGAGACAGGGTTTCACCATGTTGGCCAGGCTGGTTTCAAACTCCTGACCTCATGATCTGCCAGCTTCAGCCTCCCAAAGTGCTGGGATTACAGGTGTGACCCTCTGCGCCCAGCCCTTTTTAAGTTTCTTCTTCTCAACTTGGAGAGCCACACTCAGTAGCCTTGAAGAAAAATCGCAGAATGATGGCACGTGACTGGAACTTATCTGGTCAGTGGAGACAGGGGGTGAATATCTAAGAAAACTGCCCTTCTTTTCATTGCGATAGTCTTCCCGATAAAATGAAAACAAAATGGAATTTTAAAACTTCAAGGAAAAGAACATGCTATTTCTTAACCTAGAAGTAAAGATGGCTCAGGGAGCTGATAAAGGGATAAAAGAATTCTCAGACTGTGTCTGCCTTGCAGTTTCAATCAAGTCTCTAGAGGACCAGGAGAATAGATAAAAGCAGCTGAGGGCGTGGGGAGGCGGGAGACCCCCTGAGTCACCGACGTACTTTGTCACGTGATACAGGCACTCACTTGCTCAGGGACAGAAATAAACATGATTCCCCAGCTCTAAGCCACTGTTGTTCTATGATCAGATGAGAAGACTTTCAAGCAAAATGTCTTTTTAAAAAAATGTCTTTACTGTTCATTAGGTTTTATTATTATTATTATTATTAAGTCAACTGTGTATACATACTTGCAATTTTATTGACAAAGATCAAAAGCCCATTTAAAGCATTCGGTTAAGACCAGGGTCAAGCACGCAGAGCCTCTAAAAGCTGTCCCTACCTGGCCGGGAGGAGTGGCTCATGCCTGTGATCCCAGCACTTTGGGAGGCCAAGGCGGGTATCATTTGAGATCAGGAGTTCGTGACTAGCCTAGCCAACATAGTGAAATCCCGTCTCTACTAAAAATAAAAAAAAATTAGCCGAGTGTGGTGGTGCATGCTTGTAATCCCAGCTACTCAGGAGGCTGAGACAGGAGAATCACTTGAACCCTGGAAGCAGAGGTTGCAGTGAGTCAAGATCATGCCACTGCACTCCAGCCTGGGTGACAGAGTAAAATGCTGTCTTAAAAAAAAAAGAGCCCTCTTCACCTCCATGTTCCAGGCAGGGAGAGCTGACAGAGAACAGAGAATCCAACAAGCACCGGAGGAAAACCCGGCCATGGAGAAGGAGAGACTCCTCTTGGAAACCCAAGGGCCCATGCTGGCTTCTCAGACGACAGAGAGGCCTGACTCAGAGCCTTGCTTTCTGGATCCACCCCATCTCCAGCTCCTAGACAACACCCCAGTCTCTCCCTTTCCCTTCACAATCCCCGTGAAGATTGTATCCGAGCTTCTTCTCTCACACACTGATGGGTAACACAGGCTCCCAGTGACAAGGTGGCTTCTCCCTGAGGATGTGGGAGGAACCCCAGCTCCCACTCCCCACCGCTCATGAGCTCAGCCTGCAGAGGGAGGGAGGCAGACAAGCAGGCCTGTGCTTCTTTGAGGGGGTGGCATCCAGCCCCATCCCAACCACGACTTCTTCTAGGAGGTTCCCTTGGTGTCCCGCTAGGTAGTCAAGAGAAGCGAAGATTTCTTGATATGCATTACACATGCAGGCCTATTGTGCCTTTGAATCACCTGGAGATCTTGTCCACATGGTTTCTGGTTTAGGCAGAGGAGCAGGGCCTGAGAGCCTGCATTTCTGACAATTCTGGAGTAATGCCAGTTCCGCTGGGCCATGGGCCACATAAGTGTGGACCTGTCAATGTCTGTCAATATCTGTCCCATTCTTTCAGGCACGTTCACTAGTTAACCAGAGACTGGGAGTTTTGTTGAATGCATTCAAAGGCCTATGACATTATTGCCAAGGCCATTGCAGCCTGGGTCCATTCTGTAGGAAACAGTTTCTCTCCTTAGAGTGAAGATGGTCTCACTGCCCAGCTCCTCGGACGAGCCCAATCAACTCTCAGAAGAAGGGCCTGCCAGCCAGCCAGCCATGATTCACAGGGTTTAGCCTCTAGAACAGTGGAGTGGCCCCATGCCATGGGCAGATCGGAAGGAATTCTTAGCAATTGTGTCAGTTCTGATTTTAAAATGAGGAATCTAAGGCCACCCTGGGATTGACATAGCAAAGTAGAAATTCCAGCATATTTAGAAATGATTCCAATAATCCCAGCCAGAAATAATCTAAGGTCAGCCATGGATAAGAATACAAAACTAGATTTAGGGCTAGATTCAGCAGGAAGGGCTTGACAAAAGAAAGAAAGGAGAAGGGGCAGGGAGGGGACACACAGCTGATGGCTTCACTGTAGATTCAGGATGAGGATCAGTTAGAAGCATATGAAGAAAGGTCAAAGCTGTTATAAAAACATTCATATGCCATCAATCTAAATAAAGCGACGTGGATGAAGCGTCTCAGAGAACACACAGTTTGGCTCAACTGTAAACCTCTTCGGTAACGTCTCGCTCTCCTTCTCCTGGTCAAGAAACTACATTATTCATCTTCCAATAATAGATTATCACCTTGTTCCTGGAATGACAGGAGCTCCACATTGCAGGAAAATAGCACAGCTCAGAACACCTGGAAGAATATACCCATGACTTTCAACATACATTCGAAAAAAATTACAACAAAACGCCTCAATGACTAAAGGGAGACGTTTCTTCCATTCACCATAAAAACCAGAAAGGCTATTTGCAGAAAAAGAGCCAACATATTTTCTTTAAGTCATTGGTAGGCTATCTCTCCCTCAGGCAGAAATTCAAAGTCACAATATAAACATTTGGTTCAAGTTTTGGCACTTTCTCCAGTAAGAACAATGCCCCTCCCTCTCCCTGGTGGTAGCAGAACTGGGGGTTCCCTGGGCAGAGCCCACTCCCTCCCGCTCTGCCATACTGGCTGCTGGAAGACTGGAGAGACGTCTAAACTTAGCACATCGTGGTGTAGGCAAGATTATGCAAGCACAAGGAGATAGTCCAAGCAAATGTTCTGAAATGAATTCATGTCTTCAGGATCAAAGTCTAGGCTGATTTGCCCAGGCGCTCAGCGCTTCCCTGCTCTTGTTTTTGAACGTTGTGGTCCTTGGCACCCAGTTAGTTTGTCCTGTCTTCATAGACTCTGGGAAGGGGCCAGACACCAACGTGACTGTCTATGCACACTGCGCGCTGGACTCTCCTGTGTGAGGGCGTGTGGTGGGTGTGCCTGCACATGCCCGCCTGTGTGGGTGCTCCTTCTCCTGAAATATTTTTACCTCATTGCACATTCTCCTTCCTGCATAAAACGAACTCCTTCCATTTCTTAACTAAAATGATTCTTGCACATCATTCAGGATTCCGTCTAAATGTCATTTTCTGTCTTTTTTTCTTTCTTTTTTTTTTTTTTTTTTTTTTTTTGAGATGGAGTCTCACTCTGTTGACCAGGCTAGAGTGCAGTGATGCTATTTTGGCTCACTGCAACCTCCACCTCCTGGGCTCAAGTGATTCTCCTGCCTCAGCCTTCTGAGTAGCTGGAATTACAGGTGCCCACCACCACACCCAGCTAATTTTTATATTTTTAGTAGAGACCGGGTTTCACCATGTTGGCCAGGCTGGTCTCAAGCTCCCGACCTTGTGATTCACCTTCCTCGGCCTCCCAAAGTGCTGGAATTACAGGCGTGAGCCACCGCTAGCTGGCCTAAATGCCATTTTCTTAAAGGTCTTAAAGGATAGCTCAGATCACTGGAACCCCAAGTAGGAATTTGGATAAATTATCTGATACCCCCTGTTCTTTTTCTTAACACATTTTTGCCATAATATATACCTTTTAACTTTTAATTGTTTAGTGCCTATCTCTAGTGTCTATTAACTCACTGAGGATGGAGATTATATCTGTTTCTTTATTGTTGTATACCTAACAGATAACAAAGTACTTCACATTTAGAAGCCAGGTAATTAATAAATAATTTGTCAGATAAATACATGAGCAAGTAAATAGTAAAGATACTTCCATATATATATATGGAAAAACATATATTATATATATACTATTGTGATTATCATTTTTACTTTTGTTTTCATGGTTCTCATTTAGGGTTCAGTTTTTATTAATCATAAAAATCTATTAATTTTTAGATTTACCATAATATAAATTAATTATAACTATCTAATACAAAATTACTGTTTACCAATTGTCACAAATTATTATAGTAATAAGAAACTATTATAACTAAATTATTATTATAGTCTATGAATCCAACAGGAAACAGCATCCTTATTTTGAATTGGTGAGGTTTCTAAACTGGAGGAATCGGTTCTTCCTAATGCAGTTCCTTTCTGCTCCTTCCATGACATTTTTTCAGATAACAGGCAGGGACGCATTTAGCATCCGCCAAGTTTTGGGTAAGAATATTTTCCATCGCTAGTCAGCTTGATTAGCCTCGCTGTGCTGGATGTTAGAAGCTGCGTTGAACATTAGCTGAGAGTAAACCATGAACACGCATCAGCTTCCAACTCTGTGCCAGCCTGTGCTGCGTGTTTGACCCTGGGTAGGGCTAGCCTAAGTGACACCAGCCAAGCCCCTCTGCAGGCTCCTTCCCCTCTTGCTGCCTCTCCTTCTTCCCTGCTGCCCCTCACAAGCCTGTCACTCCTGCTGCTCAGCCTAGTGAAAGCTATGCACAATGACTGATGCACGGAAGAAGTTACGCTGGACACACGAGATAAAACAGAAACTCAAGACCCAGGAGGCACCTCAAGCCAATTAGATCAGAATCCTTTGGGCTTCCAGATGACTCCAATGTACCATTACAGCTAAAATGCCTGGAAAGGGGGTCACATGGTGTTCGGGTGTTAAATCAGACACAGAATGGAAGAAGCAACTGCTCTGCTTAAAAATAAGAGCCACCTATAATGAATGCTATTTTAAGAGATTTTACATAAGCAAAATAAAGCATATATTCAGTGTCTTTTTTTTTTTTGAGACAGAGTCTTGTTCTGATGCCCAGGCTGGAGTACAGTGGCACAATTTTGGCTCACTGCAACCTCCACCTCCTGGGTTCAAGAAATTCACATGCCTCAGCCTCCTGAATAACTAGTATTACAGGCATAAGCCACAACACATGGCTAATTTTTGTATTTTTAGTAGAGACGGGATTTTACCATGTTGCCCAGGATGGTCTTGAACTCCCGACCTTAAGTAATCTGCCCACCTCGGCCTCCCAAAGTGCTGGCATTACAGGAGGAATCCACTACGTTCAGCCTCTTTTCTCTTAAAATAAATTTTGCTTTGTTACAGTGAAAATAACATCAGCTGTGTTACTCTATATGAAAATGTTCTATTTCCCTGCCTGAATTTACAGCATCTCCATTCCTCCAGCTATAATTTTATATGATGCCTTGCTGGTATTTGCAGAGTGAAAATATTATATATTGTATGTAGTTCCTCGTGCCAAAAGGTATAGAAAGTTTTGTAAAACTATGGAAGAGGAAAGAGCAATAGGTTTATTTTAAAATCATAAAAATTTTATTTGTTTTTTTTTCCCCCCCTCTTTACCCTGGTTGCTGTTACTTTAAAAGTCTTCTGGCATTTAACTGGCAATAAAAAGGGCAAAACAAACTGTTCCTTCCTGTAGATTGTGCAATTTTATTGCTCTGTTTTAAAGAGACCAAATATGCCTTCAAAAAAACATGCATGTTTAACCACCTTCTTTGCCTTCTTTGTGTAAAGTGGTAGGGCTGTTAGCTGACAAATCCCAAGTGTAAGATAGTAGTTCTGTGTGTACCTGATGTTTTTCAGGGATACTTAGAAACAATCTGAAGTTATGTGGCATGGATCACCCTGGCTCCTAAGCCAGATAATTGCATGCAACCAAAGATGACTGAGTTTTGTTTGAACCCACTCATGTCTATACTCAAAGTAAATTCAGAGACGCTGGGAAGATCATAGTGATATACCATGGCTCTAATAGGGGAATCAGTGTAGAATAATATATTTACACTAAATTGGGAAGTCAGTGACCAGAATAGATGTTTTCACACTTAATCGATGTACACATTTTTGATCACGTAGGCAACGCTATCCAATGTAAATAGTGAGTTCTATTTTGCCTTTGGCGACGTGCTTTATGTTTTCACAGCCTTCTACACATGTTCACATAGATCGAAAAACTGCAGAGTAATGAGTCAAAACCAAGATGGTGACTTGCATTCCAATCTATTACTCAGGCAGAAAATACAATGTGGATTTCATAGCAGTAAATATATTTAAAAATAAAAGTTGGAGAATTTGGAAAATAAGAAGAATATTTTTGGAAAATATGTTTTGCCTCCAAGGGAAATAGAGCAATAACCTCCGCTATCAGATAGCTTTTTATTTGTTTTTCATGTTTCTTCATTGCTCTATATTTTGTGGTCATAGTAGCAGTCAGAAATGAAAAGATTATTATTTGCTATGGGTTGGTGGAAACGTAATTCAAGTATTTTTTCTTTAATATTGCTTTATCTTATTACTACTTTTATCAAAAATGTTATAATAATAACAGTATTTAATTTGATAGAATATTTATTGCACACTAGATACTATGGTAGGTACATTGTCCACACTGTCTTAATACATTAGGAAGTGTTTATCTTATTGTACCATTCTGCCATTATGAGTCATAGACAACTCCAGAAGCAACCCAATGTTATACAGCTAGAAAGTAGAAACAAGCCCATTCTATTAAATATTCTCTCATAAAATGTTGAACTCTGTTTTTCCTTGTTTTGCTAATATTTGCTTTTGAAACTTTATTAAGTGTATGTAAGCTTAGTTATATTTTCCTTGAGAAAATTGAAACATTTATGTAACATAATGACCCTCTCTCTTTCTCTTTAGTAGTGGTTTCTGCCTTTAAGTCTCCTTTGCCTATTAATAAAAGGATTAAATCAGCTTTCTTTTGCTTGTGTACACACACGTGTGTGCATGTGTGTGTATTTACATAATGTTTATATATATGGGTATCAATTTATAACAGTGATAGATACAGATAATCAGTTTACAAGAAGAAAAATTCTTTTAACTGCCAAATTTTCTAAATTCTTATAATTTGGATGTTTCTCTTGTAAATAGCATTTCACTAGATGTTTTTTAATCTGGTATGAAAATATTTGCTTTTCAACCAGAATGTTTGGTCTATTCCCATTCAGTGTTGCAGGGAAGCGTGCTAATTGCCCACAGCTTCTATTCTCCATGTCTTCCTTCTTCTCGCAGAACTTTCTCCCAGGTCCTTCCCTGAACTGAGTGTGTCCCAGGAGTGCTTGTAGCTACGCATGAGTGAGCTGGGGGAAATGGAACACAGCAAAGGCACACAGGCTGCTGCAGGGTGACTGGGTCTCAGTCTGAGAAAGGAGCTCCTGGGTGTCTGTCACCTTCACCCGTTCCTGCTGACCCAGGAATGGTCACAACTGAACAGGCATCTCAGAGCCAGCGAAGCAACCTGAAAGAAGAGTGTGCAGAGTCATCCACCAGCCAGGTCCACTTGCGGGGACTCTCCAGAGAGGGAGAAATACACTCCTCTTCTCTTCCTTACAGAAGCTCCGCCTGTTCTTCCATGAAAACCTTTTGGATTGCTGACATATCTGAATTTTATTTTACTATCTCATATTGTGCTTTCCATTCTTCTCATTTTGTGCTATCACTCTTTTGGACTTTTCCTCCTTCTTGACATTTTTTGAATTTAGAGGCTTTTTTCCTCTCCCTACAGTTAAAATTTTTCCACCAAATTGAAATTACAGTCCCTATTTATATTACGTTAGTGTTTAGTATTATTTAGTAGTTCCATACAGAAGTCAAAATTTAATCTCCATCTCTTCCCTTCTCCATTACAATGCATGGGTCTAAGCATATTGAATGTCTATAACATTTGTGTTCTGTATGTTAATTATAACGTTTAAATTCCATAAACTGAAATTTTTCTTTATTTAGGTTTTGCTGGAAAATGCGCTCCAATTTTATGTCTTAATTTTATACCCATTCTTGAAAAACAGTTTTAGTGAGCATTCAATCAGGTTGACTACTGATATGTTTCAACACAAGTAGAAAGTAATTTTGACTCTTCCTGATTTCCCTTGTTGCATCTGGGAATTAACATTAGTTCTTATTGGCATTCCTTTGAAATTAGTCTGTATTTTCTTACTAAGGGCTTTAAGTAACTGCTCTTTTTCTGAAATTGTATTTTGAGTAATCTAGCTGTTGATTTTTTTTCTTTTTACTGTATTCTACTTGATATTGAACTTCAGAATTGGTGTCTTACAACAAATCTAGAAACTCCTTACATGTTAACTAATCGAATTCTCTCTTCTGGAAATTTGAGGAGATGAATCTCAGAACGTCCCTTGTTCACCAGATCTCTTTAATTATACTTGCTTTATCACTGCCATTTGTCTTATTATATCATATTCACTTTCTGATTCACTAATTGTTTCTTCAACTATGTAATTCATAAATGAAACTGAATTATTTTTTAACTTCAAACACTTTATCATTTCTAAAAATTCTATTTGTTTTCTTTACCCCTCAGATTTGCTTGGCTGTTTTGTAGAGTCCTCATTATTTGCTTACACTTCTTAGCCAACTCCTATATCTAACTTTATTAAGCATGTATATAATATACAGACATATATTACCATTTATTATTTATAATATATGTTGTATATAATTACATAAATGTATCATTTATAACAGTTATCTAATTATATAATGACAATAATGTGTAAGAATATATAATTACATAGTATATAATTAGAACAATTTATAATGGTAATATATATTTATACATATAACATTTATAAATGTTTAATATAATTAAATATATAGTATTTATTGATGTGATAGATTTATATTATATATAAGATTATATAATATGCTATAGCTGTATTAATTATACATTCGACAATTCCAGTGTAGGGTTGGTTCTGTGGTCAGTCACGTCTGCTGTGTCTCACTCATCATGCCTTCATCCTTGACGTGTTGTATCTGGTAGCTATGAGCTCATCATCTTTGAAACCTACCACTGTAGGAATTATCTGAGGCTGTGTTCTAGGTGTATTTTTGTTAAAAAAAATTGTATTTGCTTCTTTTAAGCCTATTATTTTAAACTTGATGATTGTCTTCAAGATCCACTGGACCAAAAATTTTGCTGGATATTTATTCAGACAATATACAAAGTGATGTGAGGGCCAGCTTCTGGTTATGATCAGGATTGTTTTCTTGGTTCATTTCCCTACACTCAGGGCCAGGATGAAGGAATGCCCCTCTTTACGGTGTTCCCTTCTGTCAGGTGTATTCTTCCTAGTTCACCCTCATGTTGAAGGTGCAACCATTGAAGTCTCCTTCAGACCCTGCCTGGTGGGCCTGAGCCTTGGCCCCTCCTCCCACAGATGCTACACTGTCATCAGAGATGCCACACTGTCATCAGAGATGCCCAGGAGATGAAGGCAGCTTTGATGCTGAGCGTACATCTGCCTTTGACAGTGGTGGAACTGTGATCCTAAATTGCTTTTTGACAGTCCAAGGAATAGTGTGTGCATGTGTATGTGTGTATGCGTGATGATATGAGCCTTAAGGTCTTCTGGGAGGAATGATGAGATGGTATTTCATGTGTATTTGTGTGTGTTATGTGTGTGTTATTTCCAGAATGGCAGAAAGCTCATGATGGCAGAAAACATTTTTTTAATGCATCTGTCAGTGTTCTCTGTGCAGTTTGAAATGTAAATATCTGATTTTTACACTAAGTTTTCTCCTGTAGATTCACCCAATAGCTAATCAACATTAATACAGGTTGGCTCTGTGTTCCCACCCAAATCTCATCTTGAATTATAATTCCCATGCGTGGAGGGGGGGAGGGGATTAAATCATGGGGTCAGTTTCCCCCGTGCTGTTCTGGTGATAGGGAGTGAGTACTCACTGGATCCCTGGTGGTTTTAAAAGTGTTTGACAGTTCCTCCTTCACACACACAATCTCTTCTGCTGCCTTGTGAAGAAGGTGCCTACTTCCTCTTCCACCATGATAGTAAGTTTCCTGAGGCCTCCCCAGCCATGCAGAACTCTGAGTCAATTAAACCTCCTTTGCTCATAAATTAGCCAGTCTCAGGTAGTATGTATATAGCAGTGTGAGAACAGACTAATACAGACACTGTCTACCTCTGCAATCTATGGAAACCACCAAGCATTACTAGCAACCAAGCCCTTCTGATCAAGCCCACCTGATCAGCTCTGCCATTCAGACTCCTGGGTATCTTGAATCATCAGGGGAGATGACCTTCTTTTTAATATGTTCATGAGTAGATTTGGAAAGAACGGTTTCTGTAGGCATGTTTTTCACAGAGAAGAAAAACACAGAAATCAGCTGATTATCCCTTCTTACGAAAGAATGTTCAGCTTGATGATATCTTGAATAACCAGAAAATTAACTGTGAAATACTCTAGACTCTGGGTGGAAAGAGAAAAGAAAAAGCAAAAAATAAAGCAACCTCTTATTTAAGTTTGCATTTGTTTGTTTTTAATATTTTGTGAATAAAGAGGTTAAGTATGGTCCCGTGTTATGAAGATGAGAGAAATACTTTCTTTTCTTCTTTTTCAATAAGTATATTTTTATCATCTCTTTTCTGATTATGAGAATAATTCATGGTCATACAAGATGGTCAGGGTTCAAATACCAGCTCCACTGGTCAGTAGTTTTATGAACTTGTAAAATCGCTTCAGTTCTGCATGCCTCATTTATAGAAGCACGGAATCACTGTGATTCCAACCTCAGGCAGTTTTGTGAGACGTTAGCTAAAAATGATTGTAAAACTTTCTAGAGCCTGGCATTTGGGAGCCACAACCACACAAATAGTAATCAAAAATAATCTTATAATATCTTGGTTTAATATGTGTATATATATATATATATATGTATATATACATACACACACACATATGTACATACACACACACATATATATACACATATATAATCAATATGGAAAACATAGATAAGTGAAATTGCAATGACAGCACACTGCGAATTAGTTACTGATAATGTAGGTTGTGTTTCTTCTGAGCTATGCACTGGGAGCTTCTTGTCTTCCCGTCCCAGATCCCTTTCTTTGATGTTTGGGCTTGTGTGTAACTTTTTTCTAATAAAAATGAGATACACTACCTCACGTTTATTACCTTATGAAGTAGTAACATATTATGGTTACTATTATATGGCAATAAATGTAGATCCATATAGATGACCATTTTAATGGTTACATAATAGCCCATTGCATAGATATAACATGATTTATTTGACCAATCTCCTATTGGTAGGTTTTAACGATTTTTATTTCTCTTTCTTCTCTTTTTCTGTAATGACTATTGTCAGTTTTTGTGGACTTGACTACTATTTCCATAGGATAAATTCCAAGAAATGTGATTGTACGATCAAATGGCCCACCTTGCTGAAGTTTTTCAGCTGTGCTTCCCGATTGCATTCCAAAAATTTTGTAATTGCTGGGCCTGGTGGCTCCCAGTTATAATCCCAGTTACCTGGGAGGCTGAGGTAGGAGGTCACTTAAGCACAGGAGTTCCAGAACAGCCTGGGCAACCCAGTGAGACCCTGTCTATATATACAATATAGATACATTCATAATTTACACTCCCATAAATGATGCATGAGTGTAGCCACTTGTTCATTTTTTTTTTTTTAATTTTTGTAATTTTGGATCATTCCTTAGACAAAAATACTCTCTTTGTTGTGGTAATTTATGTGTTTTTGATTGCCAGTATAAGTGGGTGCAACCATGCAGCATTTGTAAAATTATGCTGGCAGCTTCTGTATGCGACAGGAGAAGCATCATCACAGCAGATATTGAATGGGACTCCCTGTGCTGTGGCCAAGGCTTTCCCGCCCTGAAACACAGCGAGATGCTGAGTCCTGCCGTTGGCTCAGGCTCACTTGCAAAAGGAATGCAACATTTTCTGAAAAAGACAAGTACCAAGAACCTATTCCTGGTCCAGAATTCAAAATATGAAAACCTATTCAAGGTAGAACAGGGCATGGCAGGTGAAGGGGTCATGACCAACGTCTGACATCCACACAACCAAGAGAAACAGAGAACCGTAGCAGCTGGGAAGGAAGGTAGAGGCCGAACTCAACACAAGAGCTGGGGAAGAGTATGTGGGGAGAGCTGGTGTCATCCAGGCACATGGTTGAAGCTGGAACATGCTTCAGAAGTCACTGCCAAAGCCCAGTGTCCCACTTCAGGGAACAGTGCCTGAGAACCCTCTTGTGAACTGGGAGCGTTATATCCCTGGAGCCAGTGGGGGCCAGGACCCAGAACAGGATGGGGACTCCAACCCCAGTGGACACACCATTCAACTGAGCACTACGGTGATGGCCACAAGGATGGCAGCCAACTCCTCCATCCTAGCTGTCCTTCCTCTCTGCCTGATATTCAGACACAAAACCCCTCGGGACCTACGAATCATTGAGAGGAAGTCTCCAGCGGGACTCGCTGTGCCATAGTTTCTGTTCAGGAGGGCATGCTGACATCTGAGCAATTTGCTGGAGAAAGAAAAAAAAAGCGAATGAAACATACCAGTCATATTAGCGCTGTTGACGTTTTGCCTGTTTGTTGACGTTTTGAAATTTCTGTTTGAGGATTTTCTATTTATATCCTGTATCCATTTTTCCTCCCGGGATCTTGCTCTTTTTCTCAGGGACATGGAACAACTGTTTATATGCGAGTGACATCGACTGTTTTTGTGTGTTTTGGAAACATTAGTGAAGAAAAGCAGCTAGAGAGAGAGAAAGCGAAATGGGAAGTAAAACAACTTTCAGTTTTTAAGAGTTTCTTATTTACTTGCCATTCTTACTAATAAATTCTCAAGTAGATTAAGTAATTAAAACCTTATAAAATTTTATAGAAACCTTTCAGAACACTAGACCCTTAAAGAAGACTGGTAACTCCCAAGTTATTTAGGACAGAGACACTCAAGCAGATGAGCTGGGAGCTGGGCAGGAGAATGAGAGCGGAAGTAAAAGGAGGATACAGACTGACAGTGTCGCATGTGATTTGGCAAAGGGAGTGTCAGAAACAAATTTCCATTTGCTTGTGAACTTGTATGTGTGGTCAAACTATTCTTGACCATTCCAAAACCTGACCCATACCCACTGTTGGAATTGAGACAAGGAATACATTGTTCAGAAAACAAATTGACCTATGTTAGACAAAAATATAAACCCTGAAATCACATTTCAAAAGCACTAAGAGTCAAAAGGCTGATTTCAAGTTGTAGCATGAATGTTTACTTGTAGGAAACTGGCAGCAGATTAATTATTCTTATATATTCAAGTGAGCACAGATTGAAAACCAGCCTTTTGCCAGGACATTGTGTCAACCCCAAAATTTTAAAATGTGAATGAAACAAATAATCTCCTTCAAGTAGCTCAAATTCTGTAAAGGAGGGGCAGATGTATAAACAGACAAGTGCAAGTGAGTATTAGTTATAGAACCATGATGACAAACACAGAACAGCAGAGTGGTTAAAATGGAAGCTCTGAAGACAGAATAACTCGGCTCCAGTTACTAGCTATGTGAGCATATGCAAGTTGCTTAGACTTTCTGTGCCTTAATTTCTCATCTACCAAATGGAAATAATAATAGAGCCTACCTCATAATTTGATCTTGGGATTGCAGTCACTAGTTGTTACCCGTAAGTATTCTGAATAATGCCTCCCCTGTTATACGCACTCAGTGAGTGTCAGTTGTTGGGAAGCTCACAAACAGCTTCAAATCTCAGTCTCTTCATCTGTAAAATGGGGATAGCAGTCCCTAACTGCCCCAGTGATGACTATGATGCTTCAGTGAGAACATGAGAAAGTACAAAGGCCTGGAGTGTGATTAACACTGTTCAAAGGAAAAATGTGATTTTAACAGATACAACTCCCTGCAAAGTATCTCCACCACATAAAAATAATGTGTGAGTTTCTGAATTACATAATAAGTGTCATTTTCCTTAATTTTACGCAATGGTTCACCTTGTGCTTTTACAAACATTGACAGTAAGGAGGCTCAAATTGCTGTTTGGCTCAATCGGCAGGTCACTGCTTCACATGCCACGCATTTCATTAAACAGAAGCAAGTCAGGGGTAAACATCTGGGTGGCACAAGACCCTTGGCAAAGCCCCCTTAACTTCCAAGGACATGGAACAGCCCACAAACACGCACCAGGCAAGGCAGCCAGATGCACCACGTGCATCCAGGTGTGAGGATTAGGACCGTGGTAATGGACTTCCCTACCATGGAAATGAGGGCAAACACAAAGTCCTCCCAGCCCAGCCAAGGATTAGTATGAACGAAGTGGTAGGACTAGATTTGCTGATCCTCATCAAGTGGATTCATCGTTTACTCTACTCAGGATCAGCTCAGCCAGCTCAGCTGATTCTGTAGAGAAGTCTGATCTGGTACCTAAAATCTGCCCCCATGAACAAATGCCCCTCTAATGAAACTCGATCACAGAAGACACCACCCATTCTTCCTCATCCTCAGACCTCTCCTAGGCTCCCCATTCCACCTTCTGCTCCAAACTACCCTGGAAGACTCACTTCTATGCACATGTTGAAAGCTTTCAAGCTTAAGCATGGAGGTGGTGGATTTCCAAAGCCACGTTCAAATTTTTCGATGAAACTTCACAAAATAGCAGACAATAGAGGAAGGCAGAATGAATAAGCAGCTCTTACCCAGCACCATGAAAGATGTCCCGAGCAAGTGCAGCTCCGAGGCTGTGAGAATGCAATCATGGTTAATTTGACTCTTAATACCATGGGAAATGCTGCTAGTGATTAGAGAATAAAATAAGACTATCTACTGATTTCTAGAGTGAAATGACTAGTGTTCTCATAATTAGATCCCGGCATGTAAAAATAAAAGAAGAAAGAACGTTTCTCCTTCTTTGCAGTGAATAGCCACCAGCCGTGTGCTCGTCCTCGGATTCTAACAGCTCTTTGATAGATCATGGAATGAGACAAAACGTGTTCCCCGGTGTGCTGGTGACTGATCTCTACCCCTAAAATCCATGTCCTTATGTAATGTCACATCATTTCTATACCCACAAAAACCCTAAACAAGACTGTAAAATCAATGCATTTGCTTTCAAGTTTTTTGGTTTCCCTGTTGTTGAATGTAGCCTGTTTTAGGTCACTGAGAATATTAGTCAAAGACTGGTTAAGTATATGATTTCTAAGTATCAAACCAAGACTTTAAAAAAGACCTCTTTTTGTCATAGTTTTTGTTTTGTTTTGTTCTGTTCCCATCTTGATCAGTGTTATTGAAGAGACAAAATATCATGGTCTTAGCCTTCTAAGAGCTCACCATTTACGTAGGTCCCAAGGCCCACATTTACGAAACAATTAGACGGTAAAGATGAATCTAGGTTTTATGACCTCACACTTGAAGGATTAAGAACTCAGAGAGAAGCAGCAATGACAGCCGGGGTGTCAGGATTCAGGAAGACCTTCTGGACTGAATTGCCTAAGCTGACCATATCACCCTAGATGAGAAGATGAGATAGGGCAGTGTTTTGCAAGTAAGGCCCTCTTGGGCCAAGGTCAGATGAGTCCAGGAATAAGTCAGACTGGCCTGTGAAGCACTTGGATGGCGGGAGGAGTTTGTTCTCCAGAAAAGTGGAATCAAATCTTGGAGGACAAAGAGGCTGACGCAGTGCAGTGCACAGAGCTACTGGAAATATCTGAGCAAGGAGACAGATGAAGGTAATTTCTAAGGAAGATTAGTCTGTCTGTAGTGCATAGAATGAAAAAGAATATGGAGAATCAGCATTAGGCCATTCATCTTGGAGAAGGTTGCAATGATCTAAGGGTAACAGTGGCACACACCACCAAAAAGACACACTCAGAGTGCAATTTGAGGGAAAATAACAGAACTCAGTGGTCTGCATAATGATAAAGTTACTATTTTTTGCTTGGAATATGTCATTTGAATTCTTTCCACAGAACTAATAAATTACCCTATTGGGTCTGTATAGTCTGCCATACTTAAAGGAAGCAGAGGTCTGGTCACAAACCATCAGCAGAATCCTAAAGGAATCTTTAGTTGTTCTGAGAATTCCTCATTTCCTATATACCTACCATGTGATCTTTAAATAAAACATACTTCCATGTCATTGTGTGTTAGGTTAGTCTGCAAAACAACAAATATCTCAAACAGAATTTCACATCTTCTCCAAATCCTTGCTCCAAAAGCTGCTGACAATTATAGAAAGACTACAGCTCAGAACTGTAAAGAGTAATAGTCTCTTGGGCCAAGCACGGTGGCTCACACCTGTAATCTCAGCACTTCGGGAGGCTGAGGTCAGGAGTTCGAGACCAGCCTGGCGAACATGGTGAAACCCCATCTCCACTAAAAATACAGAGTAGCTGGGTGTGGCCAGTGCCTGTAAGCCCAGCTACTAGGGAGGCTGAGGCAGGAGAACTGTTTGAACCCCGGGAGGCGGAGATTTCAGTGAGCTGAGATCATGTCACTGCATTCCAGCTTGGATTAAAGAGCAAGATTTTCTCTCAAAAAAAAAAAAAAGAAGAAGAAGAAGAAAGAGTAACAGTCTCTTTATTAGGACCCCATCAGCAACCTCCACCTAGCACCTGTCTATCAGATACTTACTCTGTGCTAGCTGGTATCTCACAGGTTGAGTTCCAGCTGTCAACAAGACAAACCCTGCCTTTATTCTAGGGGGCTCAGAGCCTAAAACATCCTCTGCAGATAAGGTGTTTTAAAGATTTCCTTTGAAAATTATCTTCCCAGATACTGAATGCACCTTGAAAGTAGGCAAGTCTTTCTTTCTCTACTTTTTATAGTGCAGAAAAGATAGTAAATACTTACCAGGGCCTTGTTCCTTCATGTAACTAAAATAATTGTAACTCAGTTTAGCTTTATGTGCTGAGGCCTTAGATTCGGTGCTGTTTGGGGCCTTATAATGTGTTCTCCTGGCTGAGCCAATTTTCATGATCCAAGCTAATGGCAGAGCTTCTGGAAAGGCTGGGCCAATGCTTTAAAATTCCTGGGAAGGTGGAAGTTACTCTCACAAAATCAGTGCGGGGGTGTTGTCTGAAGGCCTTGTAGGGAATAAAATGATAATTAATAGGGTACATGATACTGAATATAAATTATCCACAGCTGTGCCTCCCCTAATTAAACAGAAGAATGAAAACAAAGGGCAAGGACCAGTTTCACTTGTAACTCTGGTTTTTTGCATCTCAATGTTGGAGGCTGGCAGCTCTCCCTGTAAATTCTCTGCTTGGTGGACTCTTACATAAGAGTTGGTGGGAACAAGTCCAAATTGCTTAGTAAGACACTACACCCCAATTTGTTTCTGAAAACACAAAAAGTAAAAAATAGCCTAAAATGATGTAGTATACAGATCTGCAGAAAGGATGCTTCGATTTAAACTTTCATCTTATTTTGAACCAGTTATTTGGATATTATAAAATCACCCATTAAATAAAAAAGATGCAAACATCAGTGATAGAAATAGTCTTCATCTGAATGGAAATATCTAATAATTATTTTGAAAATCTATATTTTGAATCTGTCATCTGAGCTCAGTTTCTACTTTTCTGTTTTTTTTTTTTTTTTTTTTCCTTTTTCTTTTTTTAATGGAATTTCACACTTTCACCAGGCTGGAGTGCAGTTGTGCCATCTCGGCTCACTGCAACCTCTGTCCCCAGGTTCAAGGGATTCTCTTACCTCAGCCTCCCAAGTAGCTGGGATTACAGGTGTGCACCTCAATGCCCGTAGTAGACATGGGTTTTCCCCATGTTGTCCAGGCAGGTCTCAAACTCCTGACCTCAGGTGATCCGCCCACCTTTGCCTCCCAACGTGTTGGGATTACAGGAGTGAGCCACTGTACCCAGCCATGAGTTCAGTTTTAAATGAACTGCTATTTTCCAAAAAGGCATGCTTTAAAAATCAAAAGATGGTTTGCTGCATGTAAGAAAATAATGTTATTAAAGATTTACCTGACAACCAAAATATTAAGTACCCTAAAATATTCTGGGCCTTTCCAGAGCCAATCATGTGTGGCCGCGGGATGCCTATGAGCCCTGGGCCTGCTCCCTTCTCTCTCTGCCATGGAGATTTATCAGAAGATACATACTGCATGTATTTATTTCAATCTTGCTAGTTAATGAATTGAGAGTAGGTACCTTTCTAAAATGTTTCCTATTTGTTAGACACCATCATTTTGCATTTCCTAAGACGGAAAGGAAGAGAAACAAGTGATCAGCCCAAATGGAGACTTGGCTGTTTTATCTGTTACTTAGAACATGTGGTCTTAGAAAATCAGGTCCCCAGCCTCAGTTTCCAAAAGCTCAGAGCGATTGTCATATGTAAAAGTCTCATCAGAGCCAGAATCTGTTCTGACTTAGATGCCCCATACCCTGCCTGCTTCTGTCATCTGAATAATCTGTAAAGGTGGAAAGGGGATTAGAATATTTTCCATCCATGAGAGCAGGTTTTTTTTAATGCAAAAAAAAAAATACAATGTTAATTACAAGACATTATTTTCCTTGATCTAAAAAGAAACTTTTGGATCAGGCTTGGTGGCTCACACCAGTATTCCCAGCATTTTGGGACGTCGAGACAGGCAGATCACCTGAGATCAGAGTTTGAGACCAGCTTGGCCAACATGGTGAGACCCGGTCTCTACTGTAATTACAAAAACTAGTGAGGTGTGGTGGCAGGTACCTGTAATCCCAGCTACTTGGGAGGTTGAGGCATGAGGATCACTTTAACCCAGTAAGCAGAGGATGCAGTGAGCCGAGAGGGCTCCACTGGACTCTAGCCTGGGTGACAGAGCAAGACTCCATCTCCAACAAAACAAAACAAAACCAAGCAACGACAACAACAACAACAACAACAACAACAAAAACACAAGCAAACAAAAAACAATGAAAAGGAAAGAAAGGAAGAACTTTTTAACATTTTTTCCCCACTGGCTAAACTAAGGACATTTAAAATTTTAGAATCTCTACATCTGAAACAAAATAAAAGAAAAAAATAATTTTCCATGTCTCTCAAGGTGGAAAAAATGGGAAATAAATATTTCATGCAAAGGGGCCTAGCTCCAGGGCGATTGACTGTTTCCCACAGCCTCTTCTGGCGGCTGCACTTCTTCTTAAGGAGTAAAGGATGCTGTTTACAGTGTGCTTGGGTACCTCTGGTCCATGTTGGACACATGGGGACAGGCTTACTAAAACTCCATACCTGGTTAGAGAGGTGGGGTAGGGGACTCAGACAAGAGATTGCCTTTCACTTTCAAAACACTCTGATTTAGAAGGATTTTTGGTGTTACGGATTAAATTAACCATGTTCCCCCAAAGGTCCTAATCCTTCATACCTCAGAGTATGGCTGTATTTGGGGATAGGCTATTTACAGGTAATCACGGTAAAATAAGGTAATTGGGATGGGCCCAAATCCAGTATTACCGGTGTCCTTGTAAGAAGAGCTTAAGACACAGACATGCGTGGTGGAAAGATGATGGGAAGAGACACTGCTCACAAACCAAGGAGAGAGACCTCCGGGAACTTGGGAACAGATTGGTTGATCAGAATTCTGACACTGAAAATAAATGACTTGAACTTGATCCATAGACTAGTATAGAAACTTCTGTCTTCTTTAAAGGAGACCCTTAGGGATTGATATGCTAGGTTTTTTTCCTTAGAAATGGAATCTGACTTGTCATATCCCAACACTAGGATTGGTTTCACTTCCCTCCTAATTAATGTTTCATAGTGACAATCAAAAGATAAAAATTTTAGTTTTTGCTCCTTTTCCCCCCTGCATTGGAACAATTGGCTGATTTTTATTGTAAGTCGTCTGAACTTTCCAAATCTTCTAAATTTCCTTTCTCCTTAGAAAGTTCAACAAATGGGAAAGAAGCATGATTCACCATTTCAGAAACTCCAGATATATCTGAATCACAGAGGTCCTCTCAAGCAGTATATTTTCATTACTTATCTATTTTTCTTAAAACGTACTCATTTGCCAGATAGCAGCAGATCAACATGACCTCATCAAAAGGCTAATTTGTTATTGATGTTCAGAAAACGCTGATGAGATGCTGCTGCTTTTCATATTTCTTACTGATGAATGAAGGGGACAGAAATAGAATTTCTTGGCAATCGGCAAAGGGTCTCAACGCATGCAGTCACTTCCTCCTATTGCAGAGAAGGAAGCGTCTGGATGAGTTGCTCCAGAAAGATAAGGTGCACAGAGGGCTTCACATCGGGAGGAGGTGGGAAACCTGCAGGTGGAACAACCACAAATAGAGTCCAGGAGAATGGCAGGACCAGCGGGACCAATGCTGAAGGTGGTCTGCCTCATAGTGATCAACAGGCTGATAGTCGCCAATAATCCACAACTTATTTGTACCGGAGACACTGCTTCTGTGTTCATACAATGGTTGTTACCCTATGGTTGCCCTTTCCTTCACTGAATATTTCAACACCTCTTTATCCTTCTGTGTCAGGCCTTGTTCTTGGCTCTGCTGCTGCATGGTGGGCCAAACAGACAAAAATCTTCATCCTTACAATCGAGTATTAGCACATGGAGACACTGGAGCCTTATGAAAAGGATGTTAGAGTCAGGTTGCAGCATGTTTACATTATAAATTAAGACAAGGTATGTTTTCACCTTATAGGATCCCCTAAAGATGACAGTCAACAGTTCGTCTATTTGTTATTTAAGGCATGGTATATGTTCCCTGACTGGAAATGACTAGGCATCATTCTATCTCCTCCACAACTTCTATTTCTCCAGTCTCACTGGGACTTCTAGCAGAAGAATTCTTTCTCTTCTTCTGGATAGCATGAGACGCATGTGCAATTCTTGGGAGTTTTGCAGCCATGTCATCATGATAAGGGAAAAAGATCGTGAGTATGAAGATGTTCCATGGGGTTTGGCAAATCCACGAGAATCACAGAGCACTGGAGGCAGGCGCCTGCTCAAGTCATTTGTGAATCTCACCCTCCCTATAAACTTGCCAGCTTCACAAATCATGTGGCTACTATATGGGGGTTTGAAAATACACAGACAAATTATTTGCCACTTTTCCTTTCCAAGTTGAAGCCTAATTTTCCTTTCCTCTGAAAGTGGGCCAGACTGACTGACCTGCTTCCTGTGAGTAGAGTCTGGCAGAGGTGAAAGTGGCTTCTGAAGCAAGGCCACTTCTACTTTGCTGTCTCTTGGATGACATGGTCTGTAAAGACCATGGCCAAGCCATAAAGCCACTTCAGTGTGGGAAGAAACTGGGCCTTCTGCCAACAGCCACCACACTGGCCACATGGGAGGAGCTTGCCCTGGAGGCTGATCCTCCATTCCCAGTAAGTTCTTTAGGTCCTGAAGTCCCCAGTGGCCTCCTGAACTGCAATGTCTTGAGAGACTACAACTACCTCTGATCTTAAACTCCTCTTAGAAACTGGGAGGATAATAAATGCATATTAAAACTTTAAACCTCTCAATTTTGAGGCAAATTTTTTATGCAGCAACGGATAACTATTGCAGACTTTGGTGGGAAAAGTGGACGCACAATCAGTGAGGAGTTGGAAAAATATTGAGGAAGGTGTAAGTGACACCCAGGGGAGCCTTGAAAACACTGAAAATAAATATCTGCTGGTTGCTATGAAAGGCTACAGGGGAAGGCTTAATGTACAATGAAGGCAATGGTGTTGAAAATGGAAGAAAACTAAATCTTTGTTATGTAGTGGTGAAATTTTACCAATATTGGCACATGACATAATATGAAAAATAAAAAATGTACCTAATAAACCTGGTGATTGGCTAAAATTTCCAGATACAGTTTTCAAAATGCTATTGGGCTGCTTCTTGGGAGAAAATAGAAATCAACTAAGGAAGATCAGATACTGAAAAAAGAAACAAGGACTCCTCAATTTTGAAAGTTATCAGCCTCCCCTGATGATAAATAATGCTAAAATTAAGAAATAACCCCCAGGGAAAGGGAAAAGCCAGGGTACTATCAGAAACAGATGGCAAAAAATTGAAGCCAGGTGTGATTTTCAAATACTTTCCAAAGCCTCTGAAACATCGAAGTTGAAGTCTCAGAAAAACACTCATTCAAACGATAAAGCTTTTAAGAAACCTAATACTCTGCTTTCTCAGTGGTCTCCACAGGATCCCAAGGTCAAAATGGTTATCTTAAAGACATTTCTAGGTATGGCTTTGGTAAGATGGAATACATGCCAATAAGATTCATGGGAGACCCACACAATTTTTCAAGACAACTGTAGCTGCAGATGAACCACTAGCTGAGACTGAAAAGGAAAGAGTCAGTTTAAAAAGAAACGGCTTCTTAAGACCTCTAAATTTCAATAAGTAAGAAGCAGCCAAGGAAACTACTCGTCTTGGAGCATTGGCCACATTTCATGGGGAGTAAAAAAGTTGACTCAGGAAAATTAAGATCCAAGAAGGCAGAGACAGAAGGCATGTGGAATTACTCACACAGCTTGAGACCTGCTTAAAAAAGCACCAATATGTGTCCTGCAAAGTTACAGAATTGCTATGGAGCAGTGCTGCTATATGCCTGTGTAGTAAATGGAAATGTGCATGGTGGTTATTTTGTGCCCCTCACACCATTATACATTAGTGTTGTGTTGTTATCTTAGCTCATAGGTCTTCAGATCAAGAGAGGCTGAGCCTAAGCTGCTGAACTTCAGTAACAGCACCAAAGAGACTTGAGAGAGTGAGTTGAGTGTATTTTGCATGCAAGAGGATACATTATTATTTTTTCTAACCAAGGTTAGAATTCTATTTATTATCATTATTATTGTTATTGAGACAGAGTTTTGTTCTATTGCCCAGCCTAGAATACAGTGGCAGGATTACAGCTCACTGTAGTCTCAAACTCCTGGACTCACGTGATCTTCCCAAGTATCTAGAACTACGTGTGTGTCACCATACCCATCCAATTTAAAAAAAAAAAAAAAATTCTGTAGAGACAGGATCCTGCTATGTTGCCCACGTTGGCCTCAAACTCCTAGGCTCTAGTAATTCTTCCATTGCACAATGCTGCGATTACAGCCATGAGCCACTGTGCCCAGCCAAGGAAACAAATTTGAATCAAACTTTTATTAATTGGAATATTGCTAATTTGGCTTTTAGAGTGTTCTATTACAGACATTTATGATATACATGGGGCTATGGATTAAACAGCATTCCCTGCCCCCACAAAAATTCATATTTCGAAGCCCTAATCCCCTATGTAACTACTTGGAAAAAGGAAGTAACTAAGGTTAAATTAAGGCATAAGGTGGAGCCCTGATCCAGCAGAATTAGTGTCTCTATGAGACCCCAGAGATCTCATTCTCTCTTTCTCCACCACATGAGAACACAGCAAGAAAGCAGTTATTTCCAAGCCAGGAAGAGAGCCCTCCCCAAGACCCAAATTCAGGCACCTTGACCTTGGATTTCCCAGCCTCTAGAGCTGTAAGAAAATTAATTTATGTTGTTTAAATCCTCCCGCCAGTCTGGTATTTTGTTCTGGCAGCCTGAGTAGATTAAGAACATGGGGTCATTAATCTGAAACCCTAAGATCTTTGAGAATAAAAGAAGTGATGATTTTGGCCCCATCACAGCTTGTTTATGAATGTTGAGGCCTTAGTTCCTAAACTATATGACTTTGTCCAGGTTTTAACTGGGGACAAGATGCAACAAATGCACTTTTACTGTGAAGCTATGAAGTTTAAGGCATTTTTTGGATCCAGCTCAAGGAAGACTGAGTTAGAGGTATTTTCAGTTTGAGTTTTACTAGGATCTAACTGCATGGCTCTTTGTCAAAGCTAATAAGTGATCTCTCACCCAAGCAGTAACAGGGGAATGCCTCAGAAGTGTACCCCCGCCACACTCATGTCAAATAACCTGACTTCAGGACGCCAGTTGTGGCAGGCTACGGTATGCCCAGTTCAGCTTTTCAGTCTTGTTTAGAAAGTAACTCCTTTAATAGCATCTGGAGTCGTCAAACTCTTCAGCATTTTGCAAGTTTTTTCACTTCAGGGTTGTCTCCTAGATTTAAACACATGTGAACAGTTGGATTTTTCTTTAAACTAAATATCACAAAATGGCCTGTGGATTATAGTATTTAGGCCTTAGTAACTGGGTTTTGCAGTGTTTTAAGGACCTCCAGATATATGATATATATATATGAAGACTTAAAAAAAAAGAACAAACACAAATAGGATGGAATAAGTTTATCCATTATATATCTGGTTTTATATATCTGGTTTATATTCTGGTTTTATATATCAGAATATACCAGAATATAAAACCAGAATATACCATTATAATCTGAGTTGAAGGATGTTTGGGAAAGTCTCAATGAAATTGGAAATTATGAGCTCCTTATTTATGCACATAGGATGGACACATTTCAATCATTTTTAAGTGTATTTATTAAATAGAACATGAAAGAAATACAGGCAAAATAATAATGGAATATAAAACAAAACAAAAAGATATGTGTTGAGAATAAATTATCTTGTCTGACAATGAGACTAAAATGTAAAAGCCCAGTTTTTTTTTCAGATTAAACAAAAAGTGGTAATTAATTGCAGCTGAGAAATAAATTTCAAGTGGAAGCCATGAAAAAACTGTAGAATTATTTGACAAAAATAAGGAGAAAGAGGAGTGGATAACAGAAACAGATTGTGAAAAGATTTAAAATCTTGCTGAATTTACATAAAATACTGGCACTAAGTTAAAATGAAACATATTAGGCCACCAGAAATGGGATGTTTTTGGTAAATGGGTTAATGAGTCTCATCAATCTAATTAATAGTAAATGAAAACCTTTTTTAAAATCTTGAAAGTCCTTGCAATCCTGTAAGTTATGTATTTTTATAACAGATAACTGTTATTTTTTCTTATAGTTTATGTTTTTTGATAGAAGGTTTCAGAAATTGAACAACACCCTTAAATTTACATGCCATTACCAATAATAAGTTGTAAAATTAAAAGACCTTTTTCAAAACTATAAATTTTAAAGTATTCTATTAATCATTCTTCAGAAAAATTAAATTTTCCTATTCATTTTATTTAAAAAGATACAATAAACTTTTGTGCCTGAGAAGCTGCTCAATTAGAATTCCTACAATTTTTAAAGTACTTCAGTTAGGTAAGGCAGCTGAGTTTTTTTAAATTATGTTAATTTTCTGAATATTATAATATTGTCATATTTGTATACTTTTATAAAGATTGCAATATGTTTTATTTATTTTTCTTTCTAAATAAATTTTCACTTTCTAGCTTATTTTATACTTTTTTTTTGAGATGAAGTCTTGCTTTGTAGCCCAGGCTGGAGTACAGTGGCACAATCTCGGCTCACTGCAACCTCTGCTTCCCAGGTTCAAATGATTCTCCTGCCTCAGCCCTCCAGGTAGCTTGGAATACAGGCATGTATCACCATGCCTGGCTAATTTTTTGCATTTGTAGTAGAGACCAGGTTTCAACATGTTGGCCAGGCTGGTCTCGTCATCCTGACCTCAGGTGATCTGCCTGCCTTGGGCTCCCAAAGTGCTGGGATCACAGTCATTAGCCATGTGCCTGGCCTATGCTTTTGCTATTTTGTCATTTTAAAGGGGCTCCTTAAAATTGCGTGTTTCTGATCCTACAAAACAAGATGCATCCGTAGTGCAAAGTAACATTTATGACTAAGTACTGCTTCATTTT
Source organism: Cheracebus regulus (assembly GCA_963574635.1). NCBI lineage: Eukaryota > Metazoa > Chordata > Mammalia > Primates > Pitheciidae > Cheracebus > Cheracebus regulus. The sequence continues at coordinate 17,221 of CAUYQU010080961.1, read as the reverse complement.
CAAAAAATATATGGAGAAAATGGAGTTATTTCACTCTCTCTTTTTACTTTACTGCTTTACGGCTCCTTAAACATGCAATTGCAGTTCCCCCAAATAGATTATACCATGTTCAACCCTCTTGATCTTTTTAAAAAAGTAAAGGCAAAATTATTAAAGTACAGATCTCTTTAAATAAGAAAAGCAACAAAAATGAGGACGCGAGACGTATTTATTTCAGTTAACATGGAATTCACAAATAAAGACCTGCAAAATAAGAGAAAAAATTACTTCCCAAGTTATTGTGGTTGGAGGGATATGAATGGTAGACTCAATGGAAAAAAAAAAAAGGAAAGATGAGTGCCATTTTCAATCCCCTTGGAGCTAAACTGGACCTTTCAAATCATCCTCACCTTGAGAGGATGGGCTTGCTGTCCCTGGCCAGACACACAGCCGTGCAGATGTGGGAACACACCACAGTACTAACATGAGGCATTTAGAGACTAGTGGGGTCATTTTCCTGTGAAGTCAGATTGAAGTTTCTGGTTGATATAAAAGTTATATCTAGATAGAATGGCTTTTGTGGATCATGCCATGGAATTTCGCTAGAAGGTTGCTTCCCATGGCAGAGCTTTTAACAGTAGTTAAAAGAGTTCCGTGCTGTGACTATAACAAGAACTTCTGCTTTGGTCCAAGCTAACAAATTGATTTTCACAATAAATAATAAACTGAATATAATATTTTTAAAGTGAATATGATATATTGTAGCATCTCTGCTGGTACTTACCAAGAACACTAATGCTTGTTTTTCTATAAAGATTTTTTTTCAAGTGTAATTCTCTTTAATGAGCTACTTAACCTACCATATGCTTGAGATACTCAACACTTTATTAAATGCTCAACAGCGAAAGCACCTTAGAAAAATATCAAGTGGAGCTAAAACATAAGAAGAAAAAGAAGAGGGCGACGAGAAGAAAGATAGAGGTTGGGAAAAGAAGAAAGATGTGGCCGTCTCTGCAAGCTTTATAATATCACAGAGGAAATAGAGATAAAGCTCCATGAAGACAAATCAGCAAACCATACACGATTGACCCATAATACAGACATTCTAGAGGCATGGATAAGTGGCTAAGACAGCCTCTCTATCATTCTGATTATATGGTTTCAAAGAGAACCTAATCAACTTGTCAGCTGGTAGACTATGTTTTTAAAAATAACAGATCATTGACATATTTACGTCATTCAAAAAACGTTTCCATTATGTCAGTGAAATTTTGTAACACTTCAAACCTTCTCGAAGCCTACATTTTAAAAAATTACCAGTAATAGGTTTGATAATATACTTATTGCATTCTGTTAATTATGTAATAATTACATAAGCTAATAAAAAATTATCTAAGTTATTAGGATAGGAATTTCAAATTAAATTGCAAATTTTTATTTGTAAAATATAAAATTGTATATGTTTGTTATTGGGATCAGCCTTGCACAAATATTAATTATAATAACAATTCAATAGAGCAAAATGTAACACTTAGAGCTGCATGGACACGATTAAAATATTTTATTTTCAATGTATGTATTTCCTTCACAGAAGGAATTACAAAATAATCAATAAGAATGTTTTGAGGAAAGATTACATTAAGATAAAACCTATGGAGAAATAAAATTGTAATACAAGTTCAAAGAGGAAAAGGAATAATGTCCAATTTCCTGCAATTGAAGAGCTTGTTTGTGTATTTCTTTTAATAGGCAAAGGTCAGTATCAAACCACTTCATTCTTAGCATTCTACTGACTACATTTCGTAGAACAAGTTCGTAGTTTCATTTTCATCTGTCCGTAGTATCCCGAAATTTTCATCATGTGCAACCATTTCAGCATAGGAAGGAAAATGTCCTATGTCTGTTAAAAACAATTGAGAGTTTACATTTTGCAAAACAGCAGGATAGAACAGTGACAAACATTTGGAGATCGATGTTCTAAGTCATCCTGAAACATCCTTTCTCCAGCAGAATTGCCTGAAAATTCCAGTTCTTTTTATTCATTTGCATAGCTGTGTCACTTTTCCCAAAACAGTAAACAATGAGACAAATAGCTTTATTATATATTTCTATGATGGACTATGTATTATTTTGTTGAATTAAGTAACAATTCATCACTATTTTAAATTATTTTCTTCCTTGAAGCTATTGTTTCTGATGAAGTTCACTTTGTTTAGATTTAGAAAACCCACTCAGAGGGAATGTTTAACCTTTTATTTAATAATATGCTTTATACACATGTTTTAACAGTAATCTTACAGCATTTTTAAAATTTCTATTGATGGATTGATTGATAGATTTTAGAGACAATGTCTCTATCATCCAGGCTGGAGGGCAGTGGCACTATCTCAGCTCACTACAACTTCCTCCTCTTAGGTTCAAGTGATTCTCCTACCTCAGCCTTCTGAGTAGCTGGGATGACAGGCATGCACCACCATGCCCCACTAATTTTTGTATTTCTAGTAGTGATGGGATGTCACCATGTTGGCCGGGCTGGTCTTGAACTCCTGACCTCAAGTGATCCACTTGCCTGGACCTCCTAAACTGCTGGGATTACAGGAGTGAGCCACTGCTTCTGGCCTGAAAACACCATTCTTAGCATCCAGTAATCTTATAGCATTTTAACAGACACACACACATGCACACACACTTAGGGAGCTTTAACTTTTACCACATTAGAAATATATTAGGAGTTATCATTTTAAATATTAGTTTCATTAGACATCCAAAAGAAAATAAATTAAATTACAATAGCTAATTGAAACTTGCAGTACATGGTGCATAGATGTAACCATGTGGACTCAAACTGAGGGGAGGAAAATATAATCTTAACTGATATGCTCTGGTCTTAACAGATGTTTCCAACCCCACATGGCGGGTACAAATCTCTCAAAATAATGCAACATGTCCAGGAGCAACATTAGAATTATCAGCAACACACTGCTGTTCACTAACCCTAATGAAAGTGTAAATACAGACAATGTCAGAAGTGCCTTCAGAATGGGAGAGGATTGCAATTTACTCTTCAGGATATTTTGCTATATGTGGTAGGTGCCCAGTAAATATGTGTAAATGCAGCTTTACCCACAGTTATGTGAAGAAGAAGTTTCCATATCCTGAAATTAAGGCAGAAGGTCATGTGTGCACACGCGTGTATGCTAGCCATTCTAAATCAAAGGTGTGTCACCCCTGCTAACGCCCCCCACCCCATCAGGAGCTCTCAGCATTCCTTCTCTCCGTGGAAATCTGGAATAACACTTCTCTCTTCAAAAACATTCCATTCTTTCTTGCCCATGAATAGCTAAGTGGTCTTGTCCTTTAGATGCAACCCTGCATCCGGCTCCTTTGCCCGCATGTAACTTTTTCTTACTTCAGGTGTGATGAATAACCCAGCAGTCCTCTTTGCCTTTAATTATCACCCAGAGAATTTAAAAGGGAAAATTGAAAGGCATCAATAAAACAGAGGGGGCATGAAAGACACAGGACAAAAGCGATCATGAATAAAGTTTGACATTTGCTGTGCGTGAAACAGTGTCTGTTTACACTGGGCTTTGTTGGGTGCCTGTTCTCTGCAGTAGGAATGAAACAAAAAGTGAAAACATAATTGCTCTCCGGAGTGACAGCGTCCTGGCCTGGAGAGCTGAAGTGTGACACATGAATCAATCTCTGTTTCAGGCTAACACGACTGGAGAAGCAGACATCACCTGGAGATTGGGTGTGGAAAGTGAACCCCAGGCTGAGGGTGCCGAAGGGTGCAAGGATCCTGGATGGAAAATTAGAATCCCTTTTTTTTTGGAGACACAGTTTTGCCCTGTCTCCCAGGCTGGAGCGCAGTGTTGTGATCGCGGCTGCACCCTCCACCTCCCGGGTTCAAGTGATTCTCCTGCCTCAGCCTTCCAAGTAGCTGGGATTACAGGCCCCCGCCACCACGCACAGCTAATTATTGTATTTTTAGTAGAGACTGGGTTTCACCATGTTGGCCAGACTGGTCTTGAACTCCTGAGCTCAAGTGATCCGCCTGCCTTGGCCTCCCGAAGTGTTGAGATCACAGGTATGAGCCACCACAGCCAGCCTTAGAATGCCTATCTTCTAAAAATCATGGGCATCTAAGGAAAATAAAATGCAGGCTCCAAGTTTTTGAATTAAAGTGTTTTTAGAGCCTGCTAAGTTGACTGATTTGATTCGTCCAGAGGTCAGGTTATGTTAATGGCGTGTCCACAGCAGAGATGCCAGGGTCTCTGATGGGGAGCCCACTTCTCTTGATCTTTCTAACTTCCCCATGGGGCGAGGTGGAGGTGAGTTCAGGTGGGGAGGCTCCGATGAAACTCTGCACTCTAAAAGAGGATGCATTAAAGAATATGGGCCAAATGGTTCCAAATGCCTCGCTGTCTCAAAACAGTGATCAGTTATTGCAGAAATAGGCTGAGTAAAATGAGGATTCAAATGAAAAATCAGAGGGCAATTAGGAGAACCATCCAGGCCCACACCAAAATGAGTTTGTTTTGCTTTGTTCTGCAATGGGCCAAGTGCTCAGAAAATGGCCCCAGCCTTGAAGCAGGGGGAGAAAGGGCCCCGGGAAGAGTCAGAGGGTAGAGGGATGAGAACAAGATGGGGTTGGCAAGGACAGGGTGCAAGGGTCTTAAGAGAATCAAGAGAATCCTTAGCGCAGGGAGCGAGCACAGGGCCTGCAAACTGCTTTCCAGGGGACACTCCCAGCGTGCAGCCAGGAGGGTCTCAGCACGAAGGAGAAAAGGGGCTGTGTTCCAGGAGCAGGTCTTTGGAGGAGAAAGTCCAGCGATCCTTGGGCAGTGAGAGCGGAACTCTCGTGCAAGGAGAGATGGGTTTGGGCTGCTCCTAAGATTTGGGGACAGCCCTGGGGCCAATTATCTTTCCAGGAAGGGTCAATTTGTCTATGCTGGACCCTTAGAGCAATACTTCTCTCTCAGAACCTCTTCTCAATCTAGCCGGGGTCCATTTCTGAATCCGGCAGGTGGCCCTCAGCACACATCTCCCCCCTGCCCCCCAGACCCCCCCAGCTGTGGGAATTACTCTACGCTGTGTTCCAACAGAGCCCAGGACTTCATCGTCATGCTGAGGTCCTGGGGCAGGAGCACTGTTCTGGCTCCATCAGAAGCCATCTGTGTGTGTGGAGGGGAAGTTACTCAGTTTTTCCAGCAGCAGTTACCTCCAAGCGTAAAGTCAGGGTGAATTTCTAAGCCCTTCTGTAGCTTTAAGTTTTGATGCTATGACTAAGAGGACTTTTGTTTTGTTTGATTTGGTTTATCAAAATGAGTTATGTGTGAATTTTTTACTATGCCAGAGTCCAGCAGAAAAGAAATCAAAAGAAGGGGGATCTTCTATGACTGTTTCTCGTTAGCATTTAATGCAAATAGAGACCCAGGGCTTTCCTTCCCGGAGACCCAGGACCAGGGCTGGCCCAGCCACGGTGCACAGTGATGCTGAGGGATGAAATTTCAGGCCTGTCTCCAAAATGTACAACGTTGGAGCTTTGGGAAAACTACTCAATATTTTGCACCTCAATATTTTTATCTATAAAATGTAAATAAACTGTGTACCTACCCAGAAGGAATGTTGTAAAACCAAAATGAGGTATTGCACAGAAATAGGTAGAAAAAGGTTCTGGCTCATGGTAGGTTCTCCACGCCTCTGATGATTGCATGTAAACACGTGGAAGATAGGAGTTCACGCCGTGCACCGAGCACATTGAGGCCAGAGAGCACTCAAGCAAGGCCAGGAGTGAGAAAGCAGCATGGTGAATCATGGGTAAGTCTGGTGAGAGATGAGTGACATTCGGATGTCCAGGGGACATTCCTAGTGTGCAGCCAGGCAGGTCGCAACACAAAGGAGAGAAATGGAGAGAGTGGCTTTGCTTCTCACAAGGGTGTCCTGGCACCCTAGACTGGACTATTCAACCCTCCACATCACCCTCTGCCTTTCCCCTGTCTGGCTATAGTAATTGGAGGAAAGGTAAGCACGTTACACAACCCCAAGATAGCTGTTCACTGCAGGGGCCACACTGCCATGTCCCAGTAAGAAGCTGCCCTGTCATTTCCTGAAATTTCCAAATTGAAACTCAGAAGTCCTGGCCAGTCACAGTGGCTCATGCCTGTAATCCCAGCACTTTGGGAGGCCAAAGTGGGAGGATCACTTGAGGTGAGGAGTTCAAGACCACCATATCCAACATAGTGAAATCCCATCTCTACTTAAAAAAAAAAAAAAAAAAAAAAAAAAAAAAACTGAAAAAAATTAGCCAGGCATTGTGGCACATGCTGGTAATCCTAGCTACTCAGGAGGCTGAGGCAGGAGAATTGCTTGAACCCAGGATGTAGAGGCTGCAATGAGAAGAGATCCAGACTGGGTGACACAGCGAGACTCTGTCTCAAAAAAAGAAAAAAGGAAAAAGACGTCCTTTCAGGAGGCCAAAGATGTTGGCAGGTACAAACCAATGTAGTTTTACAGAAAATCCAATCCAGAAATCAAAATCTGAGTGATCAATCAGCGGGTCGTTTCTGTTGGCAATCGACTGTCCCTAATGTCAGCGCCTCTCTCGGCCCACTCCTTTCCTAACCCTTGCATGATCCGTTTGAGTTATATGCAGCAGAGAGACTTGACTAGCACGCCTCCTCCTGCAGGCCCACTCTTGGCCTAATACCACTACTACAAAAACTCATAACACTCTGTTTCAACACAGAAATAGAAATACTTACAAAAGTATGTTGCTTTGACTACCTCCATGTCTATGCACTGGGTAGCATAATGTGGAATTCCATATGATGAAGTATATACGGTGTCCAAGCGACACTTAATTCCAACACAGTGCTGTCATTTGGTCTAGATTTCGAATGCTCATTGCCAGCTATGATGCCAGCTTTGACCCCTGGGTTACTCTCCAGCACTGTGTCTTCTCACTGTCCCGATTTTAACACTTAGCCAACTTGAAACCCTTTTAAACAACAGATAAATAAGATTCTCCAAACATATTTAGCTCAGCTTCCTAAAAGTATAGAAATATGATTTTCTAATCCTGGGCATCAGATTCAAAACACCAACTGGTGAGAATAGAATCTCCCTGTGGATCCCTGTTTAATTAAATCTACTGGTTTCCAGGTAGAAAAAGTCTTATGCAGCACAATTTTAGCCATTTACCTGAAATTTAGCCATTTACCTGAAGTATCAAGATCGGGGGACGTGGCAATGGTCTGACTGAAAACAGGTAGCAATCCCCCAGCACACTAATAATCCCTCCAACTTGACTCTCTGGCCTCCTGAAAATCCCTCTCAGATACACTGTGCAGCCCTCCAGACATATAAATCTTTGTGTACAAAGATTTATAAATAATTATTTTACCCTGAACATATAAAGGTATTATAAAAAGCAGATATTTTTCTTTATGTAGGGGTTAGGGGAAGTGAAAAAAACTAAAGGCATTCAATTTTCTGTCTGACATATTAAAATGTGGATGCATAAATTAATGTGGGGTAAAAAATAAAAGACACACACATACACACACACACACATATTTTTTGAGATGGAATTTTGCTTTTGTTGCCCAGGCTGGAGTGTAATGGTTCTGTCTCAGCTCGCTGCAACCTCTGCCTCCCAGATTCAAGCGATTCTCCTGCCTCAGCCTCCCGAGTAGCTGGGAGTACAGGCACATACCACCATGCCCGGCTAATTTTTGTATTTTTAGTAGAGACCGGGTTTCACCGTTGGCCAGGCTGGTCTCGAACTCCTGACCTCGGTGATCTGCCTGCCTCTGCCTCCCAAACTGCTGAGATTGCAGGTGTGAACCACTGCGCCCGGCCAAAAGACAAAAATATTAAGGAAATAATTCACCCTTGAAACTATATGCTGAAATCATTAAATATTTTTTATAAAGATATTAAATATATTTTTCTAAAGAGATCAGCAATGACACAGGAAATTGCTTTGACATGATCATCAAACTAGAAATTGATGTCAGTTGTCTCCTTTTTAAAACGACTAAGACTAACTTACTTTCAGTGATTTTAAAATTCTTATTTCCTCTGTATTTATCATAGACTGTTATTTCTAGTGCCTGCCTTGCCCCTATTATTAGAATTTAATCAGCGAGATTTCCTCCAAATTAGGCAGTATATCCCATTCATTTCCAATAGATACATACAATCAAAATGGGTCACATTGTGCAGCTTATTGCTTAGCTCATAATAAATACTTCTATCTGTAGGCAGCAATTATGATTTAGAAACAGAAGCACAGAGTACATAACAGCAAATAACTGAAATTAATTAAATAACCCTTCAGCTAATTTCTTGGAATAAAAGTTTAACATGAGCTCTCTTTGTGGGTAATATCAATTGCTTGAAAATGAAGAAAAGAATATTTTTGTAAAGAATAACTTACGGCATTAAATAAGGTATTGTTTCCATTAAAGTGGACTTAATTAAAAGTAATAAAAATTAATTCAAAGATTTTTTTTCCTTTTAAGAAGGAATCTTCCTATTGCATCACTATCTTAACAGATGGAAGGAATAAACTAAAATAAATATGGATTCCACAGTGTTTAGATATAACTTATACCAGGCATATCATTGTCTGGTCAAATATTTGCAGTGCTGATCAGAGTACAGACTTGAGGACACGCCTTTAAATAAACAACCTTTTATCTAAATCTCGGAGGCCTGCAAAACTAAGTTTGGGATTTTCCAACAGCAGGGAGCAGGCTTCCTACAAGCGTCTGGACTTGGATCTGCGCTTGCGGCCAGGAATCTCTCGAGCCTGGCCTGCTGGATGCAGATGTCACCAATGCCATTCTTCCTTCCTCAGTGACATCAGAGGCTGCCGAGCAGCGGTGCTCTGCTTTGGGCCACCAGAGATCAGCAAATCAGGTTTATTGTGCAACATGCAAGCTTGAACTGGTTTGTGTCAATCGCACTAAGCCATGTGAGATGTTCTCAGCCCCTACCGCTCCTTCTGCTGTAACTACTGATGTGCAATATCTAAAGTTCATCTTTAGAGTACATGGCATGGAGTCCGAGCTCCTTCAGACAACTTCTCCCCTTCACACTCCTCATGCCACCATTTCTAGCAGGCAGTCGACATCTAGGCTCTGAGGTGGACATGTAAAACCTCAATGTCTCTGGTTTCCTGGGACGGCCTTCTCTTTTGATGTCCAAATCATGACACGAACAAGCCTTTCAGGACCAGTGCTTAGGGCGGGGCTCTGTCAGTTCATCCAAGCACCTCCGTTAAGACTTGCTGAGCAAATGCATAATCTATCAATTCATTAGGTTCCATGTGGCTACATCAGCAAAGATGTGGGGCTGATATGCCATTTTAATATGCTTTTGTTGCATTGGGGGCTGACTGAAATGTTCATTTTAAAATGAAAATACATAGGTGTTCTGACTTTTCACAATTTGCTTCTGTAAGGCAATACAATGGAATACTATTACTTGGATTTTTATGCAAAATATTAAAAAGGAAGTAAAAACGAAAAGAAAACCATAGTTCTCTAAAAACAAAATAATTCTATTCAGTAACCACCCCTGCTTTCATAAGGAGCCATATATGTACTTCTAGTCCCCAAGGTTGACATTATTAAAGGTTTTTCATTTTAATTTTCTATTTTGATGAACAGAAATATTGTGCAATATTTATTATTCAATGCAACCAATGCTCAAGTGTCCAGCTCAATAGCCCTTTAGCTCCTTACACAGTGGTCCCTGTAGCACCCCATGTTGGAAAATATGATATATGTTATATCACTGCATCACCATCAGAACTTTGGGAGGCCCAAAGAATACTGTGCCCCAGGGCACCTAGCAAACTGCAAAGCACTTGAATGAAATGATTTCCCCTGAAGCAACCACCCTGGCATCTACGCCATGTGATAAGCCTATCAAAGAGATTTGCATTTCATTAGGAGTCAAGGAAAAAATTGGTAATGGATTGAGAGATGTTTGTGTGCAGTGTGCAGTAATAATTAGGAGTGAAGTAGTTAACATTTTGTCACTTGGATGATCAGCGATTAGCTGGTAGATGCTTTTGAAACAACTGTTTATTTGTATGTCATACATCTTGGTGAAAACAATCTCACTGATATTATCAGTGAGCAGATCTTTAGAAAATGAAATGAGAATCCCATCAGTGAGCTGCACACACTACCTTTCTAGCACAGAAGCGAGGCATAAACTTGATGTTTTGCACTGAGGATATTTGTGATGGTGCCAGGAGTTCAGAGCTGTAACTCATTGCCATAAAACCCCACGTTTTTCTTACAAATAGATGGACCAAAGCAGCATGTTCATTGTTTGTTGAATACTTGTAATTGTTTACACAATACTTGTAATTCCTTCCAGTGATGAGGGATGATGTGCCCCAGGAGAGAGAGGAGGGAGGGGCTGAACCAAGAGGCTGTGAGGGGTCTCAGACGATCGTGTGGCAAACATGGCACCCAAAGGGCTCTCACACAAGAGCTTCTGCACACACAGGCACCTGCTCAATCCGGCTCCAGGGGCAGGTTCTGGCCATTGAGACAAGAACGTATGGGACTGGAAGCTACAACTGTTTGCTCCCCGTTCTCTCCAACTCCAGCTCTAACCACACACCCCATGCCCTGTACAGACATGGAGATGATGTCACCACACTGGGTGTTTGAACACTGGATCCAGGAGTGGGGAGCACAATCTTTGCCTTGGGCACCTTCCTCATTGAGGTCCCTGTGATGAGATGAAGAAAAGCTTCCAGGGCCAACAGTGGGCTTGAATATGCTGGGCTCACCCACTAACCCGTCTCCCTGACCCCGAGAGTCAGATGCCAGTTCCTCGGCTGCCTGCACCAGGGGCATGGAGCTGCCACCACCCACAGGCTCATCAACCTCAGAGAACCATCCAGATCTGAGAGACCCAAAGTGCAATTCCAGCAGGGAAACCTCTAGAACCAGCCATGATTTAAAACTAAAAAAGCAAACAGATCCCTCAGGAATGCAGGCTGTTTCCTCATCTTCATTTCGGACCTGTCTCCTTGCAAGTTCCTTCTAAGAAGAGAAGGCTTCCCACTCTAGCTGTCGCTGCTTTGCCAAGGTTACTTGGTCACTGGCGTCTTATGCACTTCAATATGGAATTAGCAGCAATGTCTCCTCCAATGTGTACTTACAGAGAATGACAAATGTTTTATGTGAATACAATAAGAAAATGCTTATGTACTTACAGCATCCAGCATCTGCCCCTGGCGAGGGCAAATTAAGTGGTACAGTTCCCCCTTTCAGTAATTTATTACATCTTTGCTATAAGATGAGTAAAGGGGAAAGCCAGTCATTATCCATTTTAAGACGTGAACAGGGCTATAGGCAGAGCCGTGGGTTGCACAAAACAAAAATGACTGGGGTTGGAGCCCTCAGTGTTCTCAGATGTTTCACCTGAAACTGCTCTTCAGTGCCCACGAGCCCCTGGCAGCAGCGTGAGCCAAGGCACGCATGGCCACCCTCCTAGAAACCTGATATTTTAAAATCACCAAGGATTTCAATAAAAATGAAATTACATGTACAAAATTAAAATACACATTCCCTTTTTATTTTCTCCTCAGAAGTGTCTCGTTATATAGCTGTAGGCACTTCTCTGGTGGTATCTTTAAGACACGTATCACAGCCCTCAGAGTGTCCTGTGACACAGCTGTATGCACTTCTCTGGTGGTATCTTTAAGACATGTATCACAGCCTTCAGAGTGTCCCGTGATACAGCTGTATGCACTTCTCTGGTGGTATCTTTAAGACACATATCACAGTCCTTGGAAGTGTCTCGTGGTACAGCTGTATGCACTTCTCTGGTGGTAGCTTTAAAACACGTATCACAGCCCTCAGAGTGTCCCGTGACACAGCTGTATGCACTTCTCTGGTGGTAGCTTTAAAACACGTATCACAATCCTTGGAAGTGTCTCATGGTACAGCTGTATTCTCTTCTCTGGTGGTAGCTTTAAAACACGTATCACAGTCCTCAGAAGTGTCTCGTGGTACAGCTGTATTCACTTCTCTGGTGGTATCTTTAAGATACATATCACAGCCCTCAGAGTGTTCATGGTACAGCTGTATGCACTTCTCTGGTGGTATCTTTAAGACATGTATCACAGTCCTCGGAAGTGTCTCGTGGTACAGCTGTATTCACTTATCTGGTGGTATCTTTAAGGCACGTATCACAGGTGTCACAGTTGCAGCAGGGGAGCCTTCTTTCTGTGGTGCTGTTGGTGTGCAGTGCTTGCATGTAGTGAGTGAGCCCATCTTTCCCAGTGAAGGTGTGGGGGCTCTTCCTGTGTTTGCGCCCATGCACTGTGGCTGTAAATGTGCTGCCATAGCCTTTCCCAACTATCCCGCCAGGTGTTCCCATATCTGATTTTATTCTTGCAGCCCTCTCAAGGTTCTTGGTATGTCTCAGAGTGAGGTAACCTGTTGTTGAAAGTCTGTATGCATCTGTTGAAGGTAGCTGACCTCTTTTCTGTAACTACCACAAAGTCTCCCCATCTCCTACCTCAGGACACACATGCATCCTGTGGCCAGTCCATCCAGAAAGCCTATGGAGGTGGCTGCCAGCTTAATGAATTGAAGCCTCATAACAAGGGAAAGCTCAATGTTTGAAAAATTAATATAATTTCCATCATCAAGTTCTACACTGTACCAAATTGTGTTTGCCTACTGGCTAGGATTGATATTAATGTTTGAATAAAACTAATTAAATATGAAAGAGAAAATTGAACGTGATCAGCACGAAAACTGACTCACTGGAGACATCTCAAGCCAAACACACCCTGAGAAGATGTTTCTGCACTGACCATTTCTAACTGTCTGGCATGGTCTGAAGTATCAAGGTAGCAAGGGTGAAACAATTTTTTTCAGATTAAAAAAGTCCATGATAATATTACTCACTCCCACCCTGAATATTTTGCTACTGAAAAAAAGATTTTACCTATAATAAAACATTCAGGCTGGGCACAGTGGCTCATGCTTGTAATCCCAGCACTTTGGGAAGCCACAGTAGTCAGATCACAAGGTCAGGAGATCAAGACCATACTGGCTAATACGGTGAAACCCTCTCTACTAAAAATACAAAAAATTAGCCAGGCTCGGGGGCACATGCCTATAGTCCCAGCTACTTGGGAGACTGAGGCCGGAGAATCACTTGAACTGATGAGGCGGAGGTTGCAGTGAGCTGAGACTGTGCCACTGCACTCCCTCTGGGCAAGAGAGAGACTCCATCTCAAAAAAGAAAAGAAATGCAGGTGAACATTTTTATGCAAAAGGGATAGAGAATCTTAACCTAAAACATCTAAGTGTCATTTAGATTTCTTATTCTTTTTGTAGGTGAGTCAAAAAACGTATCCTTGATTCTGAACTTAGTAGCGCCATATAGCCAATCATAAAAACAATATGCCTCTCTCAGCATTTTTACCAAAAAGGAGCAGGTTGAGGAGAGTGGACCCAGGCTAGCCCTCCTGGACAAGCCAGGCAGACTCTGTTCAGGAAACACCTCTTTAAAAATAGCAACAAGAGCTTCCCTTTTCATTTAGACATTGCTTTACCTACCCTCCGCTGACAGCCTGTTAAAATACCATGGAAGTGACTGGCATATTTGCAAAAATTGTTATAGTTCTCAGCCTCGTGGGAGGCCCCCGCTGAGAAAACAATATGTGGTTGTCTTTGAGATAAAGCCTTAACTAAAGTCTCAGACCCAACGCTGGATGTCTCGCACCGCGGGAACAGGGGGTGGCCCTGCTAGGAAGTGCCATTTCCTGCCTGTATTCTTCTCTCTCACCTGAAAGAGACAGAACAGGCCAGGGAGCAGGGGTTGCTAGGCCTGCAGGGAGTCTCCTCCTTCATGACCTCATTACGCATCTGTCCCCGAAGCTGAGTCACTTTGCTCCGGATTCCCAGATTCTGGCTTGTGTTACCTTCATCAGGTTTATCTTGATGCCTGTCATGCGGTATTCCTTGAAAGTCAGCATCCCTAAAATTCCCGTCATTCCTGTTCTATTCCCAAAGGAAATGGACTGTGTTTCAACAACCTGAGGCACCTTTTGTTACGTGGAAGGAAGGAGAAAGCCTGGCTTGTTGACACACTGCTGTGTCCTATTTTTGTCTGGGCTGTGTGACCTTTAATGGGGTAGTAGACCTGGGCCATGTGGGAGAGGCCACCACAGCTGCCCAATGGGAGTGACACAATTCCCTGGGATGTTGGAGCCAGACTGTCCTGGAGTGGACTTGGACCCAGAGTTGATGTCACAACCACAGGGTTCACTATCCGTTGAATGCAGGATTCTTAAGTTTCCATCAGGATTGAGGCACTGCGCAGAGACTCTGAGAATAAAACATAAAATAGAGGCTCGGCTGTTCAATGAACCTACCCTGCAAGGGAGGTGGACAGGATTAAAATAGAAATATGTGTATAAATAGCAATTTGAGGAACCAGACAGTGCATGGTAGGAGCATGCCAGAAAAAAAAAAACAAAAAAAAAACAGAAAACCGCTGGTGTTCTTTCTGCACAGGCCAATACATAGGTGCATGTGGATATTCTGCAGTCACAATATTGGTTCCCAATTAAGTACACTCATTATTTAGTGATCTAATTAATTTAAATAGTATTAATAAGTATCTGTGCAACCTTAACTTGTACAGGTCACTTACACTCCCTGATCTCTCTTACATTCTCTGAATAAGGATGTTAAAATTGATGAGCATGAAATTTCCTTCTAACATTATGATTCTAAGATTCAGCAATAATAATAGAAATCAAGGTAATTATCCCTGATCTAATTACGGTGTAATTAGGCAGCAGACGATGTGCCAGTGATAATGGCGGCTGATGGTTTCTCTGCCTGCCGAGTCCTACGCCCGTACAACTTGCTCTCCGAAATGGATTTTGAGTTTGGAGTGGCACGCTGATTGCAAGACATTGTTATTCTGAGCCCCAGTGTCTGCTAAGTGGCATTCAATTAGTCACGTGAAACGCTGACTCATCTGTTGCCAAAATCTTCATTCAGAAGAGGAATGTCCATTCAAGTCAGATTCAGCGAAATTCGTAATAAAAGGAGTTGTCAAGGGCTTTCCGTTCAGAACAGAAACTAAGAGCACGATTTGCTTATTTCAGTCCTTTAAGAGTTTTATTTGGTTCGTTGGAGATTGTATATATACACGTTCACTTAGCACCTATATATTTATAGATTTTGATTTCATCATGATAATTTTGGAAAATCAGGGGATAACAGGTTTCTATTTAAAAAAAGAAATGTAACTGTGAGGGAAAAAAGAGATATATCTCATCTCTGAAAATCAAATTTACTTGAGGTTTTAGAGAACATATAAATTTTTAATAATTAGAAGTTATATTATAATTTAGAATGCAAGTTTGGCAGAAATATCAGGATAAAGCTGGAGACTCTGGAGACAATCTCTTGTGTCTGACTACATTGGATCCCCTCGCCCTCCCCCATGAGACGTCTATCCAGTTTTGTCAGGAAAGCCATCCATTTGCTCATGAGAAGCTGCAGCTTAATCTGTTTTCCTGACAGAGCTCTGCAGCTGAGTTTGCAGCTCTCTCCTGTGAGCAGTCAGTGAGCATCCGTCTAGTCTTGGTGGCTGTTGAGAGAGGAGACACATAGCTGTTTGCTGGCTTGAATATTTCCAGCTGTGGATTTTGAGCCATTTATGACGAGGCCACATTGTCATATAGAGGACTTTTTTTTCCCTGGATCTCTCCAATAAAACCCTCTGAGCAATAGTCTTCTCTATCTACCAACAAAAGACCCTCCAAACTGCAGGTTGTTCATTGCCTAATAACAGAGAAAAACACTTTCAATGAATAAAAAACACTTTGTGTTCTATCTTGTCCAGTAAAGACTTTCCATTTTAGAAGGAGCTTTTATATTATATAATCATGACCTGAAATTTTAGCTTACTTTTATCTGCCAAAAGAAATGCTCTTATTTAAATTTGTTTCAAACCTATAGAAATTAGTCAATTTTCCCCTATATCCTCTAATATTAAAGCTATCTTGGGGTATGCTTTCCTTTCTTTCTTTCTTTTTCTTTTTTTTTTTTTTTTTTTTTTGAGATGGAGTCTTGCCTTGTCACCCAAGCTAGAGTACAGTGATGAGATATTGACTCACTGCAAACTTCGCCTCCCGGGTTCCAATGATTCTCCTGCTTCAGCCTCCCAAGTAGCTGAGATTACAGGTGTGTGCCACCATATCTGGCTAATTTTTGTATTTTCAGTAGAGATGGGGTTTTATCATGCTGGTCAGGCTGGTCTCAAACTCCAGGCCTCAAGAAATCTGCTATTCTTGGCTGGGATTATAGGCGTGAGCCATCTCACCTTGCCCAGGGCATGCTTTTCTAGGGTTTATATGACAAATGATAGAGAAGTCAGGACCTCTCACTCCACTAAAATACAACATAGTTTAAAACACAATTAACTTTTCTATTTCTGAGCTCTAAGAAAAGATAATCTAGTTAAATAAAAAATGTCCAGAGCCACCTTGTAAATGTCCAGATTGGTCTTTTATTTATTTATTTATTTATTTATTTATTTATTTATTTATTATTTTTTTTTTTAAAGAGGAAGAGATTTTAGAAAAAGAGAGAAAAGGAGAAAGAAAGACACAGCAAAAGAAAAAGAAAAAAAAGAATGAAAGAAAGAAAGAGGAAGAGAAAGAGGGAGAGAGACTGGGATTCTTGTTTTATTGCCCAGGCTAGAATATAGTCTAAAAATGGGTATTAAAAACCTCTTTTATGCCAATAATTGTGTTTAACAATGGAGACAGGAAGGAATAGGGGATGAAAATAACAAATAAGCAGCCAACCAATATTTTATTGAAGACTGTGAAATGCTATGCAATTGCTGGGGAGTGATTTACTTCCAGTTATGTGGTCACTTTTAAAATAGGTATAATGTGATATTGAGAAAAATGCATGTTTTGTGGATTTGTGGAAGAAGAGTTCTGTAAATATTTGTTAAGTCTAGTTGTTCCAGGTCTGAGTTCAATTCCTGGATATCCTTGTTAATTTTCTATCTTGTTGATCTATGTAATATTGACAGTGTAGTGTTAAAGTCTCCCACTATTATTGTGTGGGAGTCTAAGTCTCTTTGTAAGTCATTAAGAACTTGCCCTATGTATCTGGGTGCTCCTGTATTGGGTGCATATATATTTAGGATC
>CAUYQU010080960.1:0-27164 GCA_963574635.1 Cheracebus regulus | reverse complement strand
ACAATAGCAAATTCCTGGAACCAATCTAAATGCCCATCAGTGATAGACTGGACAAAGAAAATGTGATACATATACATCATGGAATACTATGCAGCCATAAAAAATGATGAGTTTGTGTTCTTTGTAGGGACTTGGATGAATATGGAAACCATCATTCTCAGCAAACTGACACAAGAACAGAAAGCCAAACACCGTATGTTCTCACTCATAGGTGGGTGTTGAACAACAAGAACACGTGGACTCAGGGAGAGGAGCATCACACACTGGGGGCAGTTGGGGGGGTAGGGGAGAGACAGTGGGGGGTGGGGAGGGTGGGGAGGTTGGGGAGGGATAACATGGGGAGAAATGCCAGATATAGTATGCACCTAAAGTAAAATAAATAAATTAATAAAACAAAACAAAAAAACCTCTGAGGTCCTTCTATCTCATTCAAAGTAAAACCATATCCTTACCGTGGAATATAAAGACCTATGTGTCCACCCCTCCCCCATCCCTCTCTCTCTCTCTCTTCCCCACCAATATATCCTCCTACACATTTGCACAGCCTCACTAACTTCTGTGCTCTTGTCCATGCACATGAAGGCATTTTTTGCCTCAAGGCATACATTTGCACTTGCTGTTTCCCCTTCCCAGAAAAATTCAATTAGACTTTTGTTCAAATGTCACCTCATTTGGAGAGGCCCTTCTTGACTCTCCTATATCAAATAGTAGCGGCCCTTTGTCGCTTTCTAGCCTCAGTGTCCTGCTTCATTATATTCTACTCAAGGTTACCACTATGTTAATTGACTATCTCTTCTCACTATACTGTAAGGTCTTGAAAGTAGGAACGTTATCTCTACTACTCCTGGAATATAGTTAGGGCTCAAATACTTTTGTTTAGTGAATGAATGTTATATCTTGAAATTTGGATGGTAAAATAATTTTCTAAGAGAATTAACTTGCACCTCAGTTTATGTTCTTTTTAGAAATCATATTTAAGGAAAGTAAAGATTCTAATCTTTAATCCTCTAGGAAGAGGTGTTTAATTTTTTTTACTCAGTTATATAAATGGAACAAACCATTTTTAAAGAGTACAAGAATATTTAGGATTACATGATATGTTTTCTTGTGTTTTTTTGCTTTGGTGTTAAAAATAGTCATGGGAAGACAGAGATTTAAAAAGTCAAGATGATTCTTATATTCTTACATATTATGATTTAAGCCAGTCAAAAGAGCAGTGTGAGGAAAGTAAAAGATTCTCAAAGCTCCTCAAAAGCTTTTCAAACTCAATTGGTCACATGGACAAGAGAGAGAAAGAGAATATAAATGAATGAAATAGTCCGATTAAGAAAACACCAGGATCTAGTGGGAATATGTCAAACTGGAGGCTTCATATTCAGTGTAAAGATAGTATTCTAAGTATTCTAGTTTTAAAAATAACAGTCTGTAAGTAAAAATAAATATCTGCTTATACACATGTCTCAAAAGGCAGTCAGTTTGTGATCCCTATTGCAGGAAGAAAAATAGAAGAAGAAATTACAGATGTCACAGAGTTAAAATGTTTCTTACTCAGTACATGAGAACTCCTCTATTTGAAAATCAAGAGTTATCTTTAAAAAGTTGAATGCATATTGTTGGCTCCAGAAATTCAAATGCAGATGAAAATAGAATACTACTCTATGGCTAAATGAAAAGAACAACTTAAAATAATATGTATGCTTACCATTTGGAGAAATAAGGAGAAATGAGACCATAATTATTTCCACAGTAATTCTGAAAATATCATTACTAATTTCTATCCTTTGACTTATTCTGTGTCCATTTGGGATAAAAAGCATTTTAATAATTTTTCTTAAACTAGTTTATATGCATAGATAATCAGCATCTGGCTTTTCTAGATTTAAAGACAGTTGCTCTAACCTTGATCTTTCCTATTCTGTTGTAAATCACAGAGATGAGGCAGAGGAAAATATGATTTTGCAATACCCAAAGATGCATACAGTGTTCCAGCACAGAGAAAGCAAGAATTCACTGGGATCTCTTACATGTACTCAACTGAAGCTTCCTAGCTCTGTTGTTACACAGAGGCTCTGATCACAACTGCATCCATGTGGGCAGTGCATTTTCATTGCCAATAAGCTAATAAGCTACAATACAATAAGCTAATATTTAACTTTCAACTTCACTTTAATATGCCTACAGATTATTTCACATTATAAATAACTAGAAATCCTTACTGCAACACTCAGCCTATCCCATAATTAACTGGCATGTCAGGGAGATAGCATCATAAAGGTAAATCTTTCCATAGGAAATGAAATATAAATACAAAACTACTCTAATCCAAAATTTATTTCAATTGAAGTTAGAGCTGAGAATTTATTGTTTCCTTCCAAAATATCAGCATAACATATCCATCTTAAATGGACACCTCCTTTGTTGTATTTACATATCAAATAAATGTTGTTCTTGTGCCAGATCATCCTGTAGCATGAAGGGCTTGCATAACTTTCTGGAGAGTTTACCATAACCTATTATTCTCTAGAAGCTTCTCCAAATGAAGCATTTCTCAGTTCACACATCTAAAGCAATGAAGTATGCAATGTAAATGATGCACAAGAGCATGCCATTGGCAACTTCTGTTGCATGTGTGCGTGCTCACAGACACACATAGATTCACTCATACAATAAATGGATAGTAAAGTTTCAAATTAATTAATGTCCAGTAAAAACAGTCAATGTCAGAGGAATATGATACTCTTGACTTATCTTTCAACTCTTAAGATTTATATCTAGTAGGAAGTATAGGTGATTCTCATTCACTCACTGGCCAGATATTTTTGTGGATCTACCCAGTAGACTAGGTAATTACGTTCATTTTACCTTACTGTTCTATGTTCATACTTTCCAAGGATTAGCATGCTGGCTTTCAAAAAGAGAATTAATATTTTTTATTTTCCTTTTTTATCTCTAATAAGACATGGGAATAAAATTGTGTTTATGGTCAAAGACCAAGAAATAAAGTGTGGAAATATTCGATACCAATGATGAAGTGCTACAAAATGAAAGAGTGGGTTAGTTAGGGAGAGTCACAACAATGTTTAGTATTGTTTAATACACAAACCATGGAGAGACAGCCATCCTGTATTCATAACGCTGCAGAAGACCAGAAGCTTTGCTTAATTTAGCAGTGCCTACAGGGAAGTTAGAGGGAGACACTATTTCAAATTGGTGCAATCAGAGATCTCATGTGGTCTCCTGGGAGCATCATCTCAGGAACCACACGTTAAAGAGGGGTCGATACTGCTGCTGGCGATTGGTCCCCAGGCCCCCTAACTCTCAATGATAAGTTAGTCATGAGAACGCTGTTGACATGGACCTGCTGATGAATTATTTCAGTGTTGTTTCAGCTGTATTTATTAGTTGGTATTTGTGAACATTTTTTACATTTTAATTTTCTTTGAAGACATGTTTTATTTTTTTTGACAGCATAGATTCTGAGTTGGGTGCTGAACTTAATATCTTTCCTCTCTTGCTCTTTCTCTAGGGTTTGGGGAAAATCTAATATTCATGCTTGGCTAGAGATTGTCATTTTAGAAACAAAAACACATTTATTTTCCAATAGGAAGCCGGAGGTAGCAGATACACAAATAGAAAATAAGACCCAACAAAAAGAAGGAGGAGAAAAACTACTCTTCACAAAGCTTAGTACAGATGCTATGAATGAGCATCAAATGTATTTCAAATGATTTCCACAGTGGGCAACAGAGTAATCAAAATAACAACATGGCTTTTGTTTCTAACAAAAGGAATTAATGCCATCCTTCAGGGGCACACATTGCCTCACCTTTAGAGAGGTGTACCTCTCTGAGCAGACAGGGAACTGAATGCAGACCATGACTTGGGTGGAACTCAGGTCCTGTGAGAAGGAATAAAGAATGGATGTAGCATGATCTTAAGACAATAAAAAGGAAAAGCAGATCAAACCTATAAATAAATTATGTGCCTTCATCTTTCAAACTGTTTGCAGAGTTGGATCATTACAACAGTGTGAGCTGGACAGGCTGTACTAGAGCCCAGGCTGAAACTATCAACCAGTTTATTTTCTTTACGCCAATCTCCCAAACACTAGAGAGTCTAGAAACTGAAAGTCAGTGCTTGGATCATGCCAGATGTTAAGGTTATTTGAAAGTTTTTAAATATCTCAAAACTTAAAGACTGAAAATAATCTCATAAATAATGGTAGAATTTAAAGATCAACGTTATATCATGAAAGAAGTAGTTTATGCAACTCTTTTATGCTGAAAAAAACCTAATAGAATACTTGTGAGTAGTAATCTATACCATTCACAGAACATTGCATAATCTTGATAATCGTTAGCTAATATTCCAAAGCTAAGAACGTTGATTTCCATTAGGAAAAGTAGAAAGCTTAATCACTGAACCTCAAAATGTTGAACTGGGAAACAAAGATCCAGGATTCCAAGTAGCAAAGGGACCAAATGCATCATCTGGAGTGATTGCAGACTAGTGCAGTAGGGATACATATAATATAGAGCTGAAGTAATAAGGGAATATTTATCTAAAGACAGGTTGGGAATATAAGACAAAAGAGAAATCAGTAAAAGTTATAAAAATAAATTAGAAATTATGCTATTATAACTAAGTTACAAAATTAGGTTAGGTGTGTCCTGAAATTTTTATTCCTTTTTTAACTACCTTCTATAATGAGAAAGCATAGAAGAAAACTAATATTGGTTTTGAAAATGTCTCATAGAAGAGCCTAGAGTGTGCAAGTAACTGTTTTTTCCTAGGAGAATGTTTCCTTTAATGAGAATAAATTAGAAAACTAAATGAATGAGCAAACAAACAAAAACAAACCCTGAATTAAACCAAATTCAATTTAAAAATTATTCTAAGATAGCTGTGCATTTCAAGGATATCTCCAGAAATATGGTGCCATTATTCTAAGCATCAGAGCAGAGGTCGGATTTTGGTAACGTTTAACGACATTGTAGCCAAGGGCTCTGAAATTCTAAATTTTGCTCTGCCAGTCACCCCTGATCCCCACAGAGTTTCCTTGGGATACACATAAAAATAACCAATAAATGGCAAGTAAGACCTTTGTTTAAACTCTCCTTCAGTGCAAAATGTGGTAAGGCTTGATGACAGCACCTGTACAATGAGTCTCATGACTAATTAAGTCTCTAATCTTCTTTTGAAACTAAAGTTTTGTCTTTTGTATACCACAGTGTCCAGCACACTCAGGAAAGTGAAGAGAAAGAGATAGAGGGGAAAAAAAGAAAGATGGAGAGTCATAAAGAAAAACACTTCTTGGAGTGTTGGATTCTTGGAAGAGAAGCAGTCAAATAAATATTACAAAGTATGGGATCCTTCCTTTAAAAATACACTAACTGATGGATGACCTAGGAACTAGCTCTGGGCTCGTCATGCTTCTCCCTCTGACTAAACAATTTAATATTCCCTTTTTTTGAACAATAAATCATGTGAGAACAAATAAATTGAGATCAAATAAGGAGTAGACTAGGAGAGAGGCAAGTAGAGCAACAGATGCTCGTGTAGAACTTTGTCCATTTTCTCAGTTATGTAGTGACCCTTCCTAAAATAAACACAGAATCAACAAATGTGCAGAATCAACAAATGACCTAACTGCAGAAGCAACAAATTACCCAAACCAACTCTAGGTCTCCCAGAAGTATCCTACAGACTCAGCATACTCGGTATCCCAGAGTCAAACATGACAATTTGACTCAATTCATACTCCCCACAACTTGAAGGCATCAGTTGGAGAAAGTGTTTGACAGTGCATTCTTGCTTGTGTGCTCTTAAGCACACGTGCACACATTTTTATATGTATTTTGTTGGAATAGTGGAGAATTTAAATGGTTTGTTTGTTTCCATGAATACACGTAAAGTGCTTATAAAATCTAATATCTTGTGGTAATTTTATTTTACAAAAGGGCCTTGCCTAATATGGGACCTAAGGGTTCAGAGGTGGTGAAACGACCTGTTGGAGTCATAGGATGCCTGACATCTCTCTGATCTCTTCAACAAATACCTCTCCAACCTGTTGCAGGCATTAAGCATACAAGGGTGAGGAGAACAAGGCAGAGGTCACTTTTGAGATTTTAGTGGTGGGAGTGTTGAAAATAAACAACTGATAAGCAAGATTAAATCATACATTTTTGTGAAAATAAACCAAACCAACATAAGAGAGTGACTGATTAAGAAACTTCATATAAGCAGAAGATGGGATATCTCACCAAGGAGGTGATGTTGGAGGCAACTTTGCAAATAACTAGGGACAGCTACACCCCTGGAGAAGAATATTCCAGGCCCAGACAGGTGAGGAAGCACTTGTTCATTCAAATAAGTCCTGTGTGTGGTTTGGACAGAAGAAAAATAAACAGCTTTAGACTATATTTCTGAAGCAGGGCTATCATGATTTCATAAAATATATGAAAATAGCTCACTCTGGCTTTGAAATAACTTTATGACATGCCATTTGCAAGTATCCACCTTGCTAAAATTAATGAGATGTAAAAATAAAAAAAGTAAACATGTAGATTATAGAATTAAACATTTAGATAACTATGAGAATGTTATCTGCAGTTTTAAAACAGTTGTTAGTAAGTCAGCAAGAAATCTTCCTTTACTGACATAAATCTAAATTAAACTGAAACAAAAAATTCCAATATACACCTTTCCAGTGGCTAGTCAAACTATTATAAAAATAGTTTGTCTAAATATGTTGTCATCATATTTATGTGTATGTATATATATAGGGAGAGAGAGAGACGGAGGGAAGGACAGAGAGGCCATCTGGTGGATAAGGTGGATGGGAAGCTTTAGGAACTTCATAAGAGAAGTATTTGCTGGTCACTTTTTCCCTTTAAAA
Organism: Cheracebus regulus; assembly: GCA_963574635.1. Classification (NCBI taxonomy): domain Eukaryota; kingdom Metazoa; phylum Chordata; class Mammalia; order Primates; family Pitheciidae; genus Cheracebus; species Cheracebus regulus. The sequence continues at coordinate 20,266 of CAUYQU010080960.1, read as the reverse complement.
AAGTTTCATACAATCAAAACAACTTCTCTCTCCAACATTTTCTGCAGATAAAGACCCAGATAGTCCTTTATTGTCTAGTAAATGTGTCAAGTATATTAGGAAGGAAATGTTTCATTTTAGTTGCTTCTAGAATGGACCAATCTGTGAACAAACAAATCATGTGAGATTAGGGAGAGGTAGCAAACTTGAAATGATTTTTTTCCTGGGATTCATTTTGCTTAATTGGGTGTGAAAGTTCATGTTTATACAGAATTTTGGACACATTTGTCTCCTGAATGGTTTCTTCTGTGCAAACTAAATAGCACTATTCACCTTTAGACACATATGATTTGTCTAGTGTCATTTAACAAGGTAGTAAGTTATACATTTTATTTCCTTAAACAAGCCATGTCTTGCTTGTCTTCAAGCCTGATACCCCCGTAGAGATTGTTCTCTTTGCTTCCTCCTTTCTCTTTTTTCTGTCTAACCTAGTTTTACCTCTATGTCTCATTTATTGAGTACTTCCTCTAGAAGGATTTTTATAACATCACATGCTATATGAGCCACCTTGTCTACTCTACAGTATCTTTTTACCTCTAAAATTGTACCTATCACATATTTTCTTTTGTGATTAGTAAACCATCTGTAACTTCATCTAGTCTATAATTTCTATGTGAGTACAAACTCCATCTTTCTCTCCATTTCTGTATTCCCAGCAAGAACCACAATGCTCAGCAGGTAGCAGGTGCCCAAATATTTGATAAACAAAACTGTGATTCAATAAAATAATGAATTAAAGCATCTAGTTCTCTAAAGTATTTTATATTACTATCATTTGGAAGGTGAAGTTCTTTTTCTACATAATTTATTACACTTTTCTTGCTATTTTAACACTATCAAGTCTCCCTAAGAATATCAAGCAAACAGGTTTGATACTGCTTGTTAACATGTGCTCCATCTAGGCTTAGGTGACTATACTGATTTGATAGCTGATAGATTCATTACACAGCATCAATGTGGCCAAGAGTTCATCCTAACCGATGACAAAACACAACTCTTTTTCTTCCATTTCAAATATTACTTTAAGGTTTAGCAGTGTAAACAAACTTTTGTTAACTATTAAATATATGATAATTTTAGCAACTTTTAGTCTATGTTAAGATGTGATGCTGAAAATGTAAATCCAAGTTAAGTAACAATGCTACATTTTGTTAAGATGATCCAGATATTTGACCTAACCTCAATTATTTGTTTCAATTTTAATAAATATTTGGTGTGAGCTTACTAGTTAGTGAGCAATATTCCAGAGATTAAAAAACAGCAAACAATACAGATGCGGCTTTGGCCTTGTGAATATTATAATTTAGGGTGCTTTATGGAGAGAGGTGTATGTAGAAATGTGGTGTCAAGAAGGGGCACTAGTGGCAAGTGGAAAATGACGGAGTATTCTCTGATAATCTAACCTAGTTTATTTCTTCTAACATGTCATCAAATTATCTTTTCCCTTCAAAACTTTCTTTTAATTGTACCCTAAAGGAGCTAAAATGTCTGTCAAAGACAGTAAGCTGCCTTAGTCAATACTTCATGTCAGGCCAAGTTCTGTTTAGGCAGGAGCTACATTTCAAAACAGCTTTGGAAGAATTGACTTTATTAACGTTTAGAGCTCACAAATCTATAATCAATTTATGTCTTGTTACTTATAGTGTATTAGAGAAGACTTGGGTAAAATATTTGTACTCAAACCATTTGTACCATCTTTTAGTAAAATTCTGCCCACAAGTTATAATGAAAATTGTAATTCAACCTGAGGTTTACAGGAATCCTAATTATGAAGTAGCAGTAGAGAAAGTAATAGAAACCCTCACTACTAAGTTTTTGAGGCTCAAAACGGACAGACTAGCATGTTTCCTCCCATCCCACAAGAGGATTTGTACAACCTATCAAAAAATTATCTCTCTTTAAGCACAAAGGATAGATGAACCATGTTCCAATTCAGTACACATTATCATCAACAACATTTGCAAGATCCTCCTCTTGTTTTTATTTTTCTTCTTTACTAATCTCTGATCTGGTTATATGATTCAAAGATGCCCTCAAAGAATGTCTAAATAAAACATTTAATAGGATTTTATGTCTATGTTTTGCTAATTTACATAAGACTGTGTTTGTAGATCTCATAGCTCTCTATTTTTCACCCTGTAAAATGTTGCTGAAATTTTTGCTAATAACTACTACATAATATTAATGTATATCCTCTGATAACATGTATTTGTTGTTTGCATTCTCCTTCTCACTCCCACAAACTACGCTGGGATCAATATCCTTGTGCATGTCATGTCTCCTCATTGACTTGTGCATTAGTTTGTCCAGGAGTGAAATGTTCTTGCAAAGGATACATGCATATTGAAGTTACTAAGAGCTTCCAGATTGCTTTCTGGAGTCACTGTGCAAATTTACACTCCCACCAGCAGCATGTTCCAGTTATTTCTCCACTTCCGTGTTAACATTTGATATTATCTACATTTGTAATATTGGGTATATAAAAAAAGTATCTCATGATCACATCAGGTTGGAATTAAATTAACAAAGAATGAACAAAACCTTGAAAGAGAATATTTTCATACTTTAATAAAGGGTATTAAAACGAAGGCTGGGAAAAGCAGCTCAAGCCTATAATCCCAACACTTCGGGAAGTTGAGGCAGAAGGATCACTGGAGCCCAAGAGTTTGAGGTCAGCTTAGGCAACATGGCAAGACTCCATCTCTACAAAAAAATATAAAAATTAGGCCAGGTGCCAGGCTCACACCTGTAATCCCAGCACTTGGGAGGCCAAGGTGGGCAGATCGTGAGGTCAGGAGTTTGAGACCAGCCTGACCAACATGGTGAAACCCCATATCTGCTAAAAATACAAAAACTTTTAGCCAGTCATTGTGCCACACACCTGTAATCCCAGCTACCAAGGAGGCTGAGGCAGGAGAATCGCTTGAACCCAGGAGGTGGAGGTTGTAGTGAGCCGAGATAGTGCCACTGCACTCCAGCCTGGGTGACAGAGTGAGACTCCATCTCAAAAAAAAAAAAGAAAGAAAGAAAAAAAAAATTAGACTGGCATGGGAACAGGTACCTGTAGTCCCAGCTACTCAGGAGGCTGAGGTGGGAGGATCACCTGAGCCAAGGAGGACAAGGTTTCAGTGAGCCATAATTGTGCCACTGCACTCCAGCCTGAGTGACAGAGTAAGACCCTGTCTCAAAAGAAAAAAAATTTAAATTATCCAAAGAATGGGAAGATATATCCATAAATTGAATAAATTAAATGCATGTTATGAATATATCAAATATAGCTTTATTATCATGTTTTATATTAATTTGATATTAAGTAATTCATTAATGAACTAATTATATGATTTCAATGCAAAAATTCATCCAGATTTTTCTTAGAAATAATATATACTAAATATGAAAGAATAAGGGTATAAAAAATAATTTTGGTTTCAGAAAGAGCAAAGAGAAGGAATGAGTCATAGCATTCAGAAGAGAAAAAGGATGTTATTGGCTAATAGTCCTATAATCACAAAAGAATAGAATACATGACCAGTCAATCTTATAAAACAAAGAAGAAAAATAACTGATAAAAATGCATGGTGTCTAGAAAACTCTTTAGTTATATATAGAAAAATAGAACTGAGTCTCATTCGCAAAAGCACACTTTGGGAGGATTGATAGCCTGAATGAGAAAGGAAAACATTTGACAACATCTGTGCAACTAGCACTGGAAAGGGCTTCTTAACAGAAATCATATGTTAAAAAATTTAATGGATTTGCTTATATTAAAATGAATGATTTCCGTTAAAAATAAAAGTACAATGTTAATGTAGACAATAGAATAAAAAAGATGTACACATCTAAAACTAAAATCGTTTAATATCAATGAAAATTAGATTTCATCCTATGAAATCTTACATTTTTTACAGACGAGAATAGTAATCACATATGGTTTGACCTAATACAAAGAACTCTTTCAATAGCATAAGTAAAGCAGGAAAACAATAGGGAAATGATTAAAAGGAGGAAGTAGGGAAGAAATGGTAAACCTCAAATGAGTGGCAAATGTAAACCAGTATTTAAGATCATCAAATTCACTAGTACTGAGAAGAAACTACAAACAGTAGTATACTAGCATGCAAATTTCAATATATAAATCAATCATTTAATCATGCATTAACTTTAAAACTGTGCATAAGAAAATAATCTCCTACATGGATATACAGGAATTCTAAGCAGGCGCTCAGCTAGGTTCAACTCAATACTTTTCATCAAAGATACAAAACCAGCATGTGGACTTCTGTTTTCAAGTCACAGCAGTGGTTACATTAATTGTGAGTGTAGGGTATGTACCATGGAGAAAGTAATTACTGATTAGAAGAAGGAACCAAGGCACAGGGGCCCATCAGGACTGAGTCCTAGCTCTTCTCCTTGTAGGACTTAAAGTTACTAAATCTGTTTGTCTAAGTCTCATTGGCCTCCTCTATAACCTACAACAATTATAGTACATACCTCACAGTGTTGTTGTGAGAATTAAATAATAGAATATACAAAACGGGCTTTACCAAAAGCCTGATAGAATGTAGGCTTTGTAAATGTTACCTGTAGCAGTGAATTTGCTTTCTTTAGGCATGCATTTTTTGTTAAAATTTTCAATATTTGTATTTCTAATTGCAATGGTTTTCAGATTGTAATATACATTTGATATACTATGTTTTAGAGGAAAATTCTAGTCAGAATAGGTTAACAATATATCCATATAAAATGCACACAACATTTGTCTTAAACTAGATGTATATCTAAGTTTACCATAAGTGTCATTGTCAAAGTAAGATACATTTCAAATTATTTATCGTAGAAGTTCTTTTGTATGCTCCTGGAGGCTAAAAGGGGAACATGGCAGAAGCAAAATATCAGCCAATGAATGTAAATCAATATTCCTGTAACTCTGAATTTAAAATCCAACAGAAAGCAAGCTTCAAGTGTTGGATATGAAGAAAGGAAGTGAGGTAGTCAGGATAAAGGAAGAAAGAAGAAATGCATGTAAACTATAAACAGAAAGACAAATAGCTTAATGCACTGCTTATCTTCATAATTTTACATAAGTTAGTTCATCCGTTTTCAAGGTATTCTGCTATCCCAAGAATAAACACAGGATACCATTAATAATTTTGATTCTGGATCAGATACATATACATTATGTCATTTGGTCCTCACAATACATACACAATAATATGTAATAAAGAACATATTTTCATCACTATTAATAGATAAAGTGAAGCACAGAGTATGAAATACCTAAAAAGTGATGCTACATGAGTTGAGCCCAGTCAGTGTGACCCCAAAGTCTATGATATAGTTTCCCAGACTGGTTTCCAGAAAAGAAACAGAACTTAAAGGGGGAGCAGGTCAGCCTTCAATGTTCATTCTTGAGGCTACTAAGATGTTGATTCACAAAGGACTATTGTTCCATTCATAAGAACATTTCTAAACTTCCTAGAGCTGAATGTTGAACACATTGAAGGGAATACCTTTCTCACCAAGGGAGATACAAAACTAGTAAGAGTAGAAACAAAATCAGTGACCCATATAATGTTTAATCCCAGTGCAGACAACTTTTGGTAATTATATCTGTTTAAAGAAAAATCTTGTTTTGCTAGTAAAAATATTCTTCTGATAAATATCTAAAATAGATACAGAATGCTGAAGTTGTAAGTGAATCTTTTGAAATATAATCTGGGACATTAATTTTAATTAGTTGGATATTTTAATAGTTCACACTGGTTAATAACCAGTCAAGCAGCATTTCCAGTTGGGCAATAATCTGAAATTATTTAACTTCTGTTAACACTAGTTAATACATTTGTTTTTGTTCATTCAAATATACCAAATTAGATACTGAAACTTGTTAGCTCTGCTTGCAAAAGTTATGTGTGTACAGGCACACTGTTATTTGCTCATAGACATAGTCTTCTTTTTGCTTTGCTTTGCTATATGATCTCTGTAAAGAAAGAAGCAAAGCTAATAGGTTTGCTTGTGTGGATGTGCCAATCCAATCTGACAAACTCTACCTGGACAACAAGGTTTATACAATTTCTTACCATTTTTAGAAGACATTTTTGCCTAGGGGCAAGACATGGTTGTAGCTTAATCTCTCACAGGGCCTGGGGGGAGTAGAAAGCAGCATAGAAGAGGATTGGGAAATTTGGGTTGTTTTCCCAGAGAATATGAAGCTACAAACAGATTCAAACTCTCCTAACAAACACTAGATTATTGAGACCATCATACCATTAGGTGAGAAATATAGACCCAAATGAAATATTATCTGGTCAACTTATTTCTTCATTAAACATGGAATATACTTAGGTGTAGAATAAATTTTCTAGAATATAAGAATAATAAATTGGATTGGTAAGAGATTCCTTAGGTAAGAGATTCCTTAGTGTCAACAAACCTGGAATTGTTTCTTCTATCCAAACCAGCACCTGAATGTAGTTTTTGCAATCGCAGTTAATAAGGACTAACTTCTTTGTTTCTATAACATCAGTGTCCCTATCTCCCACTGCACATGAATTTATATATCCATCACCCACCACCCAGGTAATTTGACAATTCAGTGTTGGAAATACAAAGTTGAACAAGATAGATGTAGTCCTGTCTTCTTGTAGAATATATTCTAGTGGGTAACACTTATAAGTAACAAAATAAAACACAAGACAACAACAAAATAAAATAACATAAAAGTACCAAGTAGAATCATATAGTAAGGAAAGCAAGAGGAGATCTCATTTAGATATGGTAATAAGGAAAGACCTTTCAGTAGAGATAACATTTTTCATGCTGAGAACTAAAGGCTGAGAAAGAAATAATTATTTAAAGAACCCGAGAATGACCATTTCACGCAGAAAGCAACATATGCCTTGGCTCTATGATATGAGAGATTTCACTAGGTTGTAGGAACTGAAAGAACACCCTAGTGGAAGAATAGTGAGGGATAGGAGGAATGGATCCAGATAAACTTGCAGAGATGGGTAGGACCAGACCATGGAGGTCTTTGCAGGCCGTACTGGGAGATTTCATTCTAAATTCAATGAGAAGTAATTGACATAATTTAAATGGAAAGAAAATGTTATTTTGATCTGAGGTTTAAGAGAATCACTAACTGAGCTGTTGAATGTGGATTGTCAAAATAACACTTAAGAGGTTATTTCACAATTCAGTTGGGTGATGAGGGTAACCATGACTCAGGTGCCTTGGGAATTTAGTAAGCGATAATAGAAAAAAATGAATGAATTGCAGCACTATCTAATGGACAAGTCTAACAATCAAGTTTTCAGGACCAAATCCTTTGAAAGATGTAATTCAACAGTAGGAATCAAAAGTTGAGGCTAAACTCTTTACTGGTTTAGTGGAATCCTGTATATTTGAGAGAAGAAGATATAAATAATTTAAGAAAAATTAATAATTAATAAGCTTTTCATAAGTACATAAAATTACTCCATATTACTGTGGAATTCTTCATGTCAGAGTAATTATTTGCATTTGCTATTTATAATTAACACCTTATTTGTAAGACATATTAAGTACCATAAGGATTTATTACTATGGCTGAACCTATTCTGACTGCTCAGGACCAGTTAACATACAGTGAAAGAACTAAATGGAACTCACCAAGGCCTTTTTTCTATAGTATCTCATTTAATTCTCACACAAGGACTGTAAAGTACATATAATCATATTCATTTTAAAGACAAGGAAACAGATAATCAAAAGCCTCAAGTAAGTTGTCTCATGAATGATGGAGTATGAATTCTACTCCAAGTTTGCCTGACTAGAAAGACTATCATATTCCCACCACATACTGATTCTTAATTGCAATATTTTACCAATTGAGAGGCACGTCCAAGAATAAATTAAGCTTCTAAATTTGTGTGGTGTAGATTTACTTGAATCATTGCATAATTTGCCAATTTATATAAATGAGTCTATTAAATTTCTAATGCTTCATTACCATCCAATCTAGTCAGCCTTATCTCTACCTAAGGGAGATGATGACACATAAATAGTCACAAAATTCATTCAGAGCCAATGAACTAAGTTAATATATTTCACACTTAATGAAACACAGCATATTAGGATACTTGAACAAGTTTCATGTCCATAAAATGCATTTTTAAGGAACATCTTAAAATGTTAAGTAAATACTCATTAAATAACTATAGATAAGGAGAGAGAATCATTGTTAATACATTTATCTTTTCCTGGAATTCAGAATCTTTTTATTGTTTCCAACTAATACTATTTTATTCTTCTTTAAAGCCCTCTATTCTAAAAAAATTAATATAGTCTCAATTCCTCTAGGACACATAGGTATCTGATTTTCAGTCTTTGCAGTATGACAGAAAACAAGCAAGTATGGAGCAAGTCCATGGAGAAAGTGAACTTTCTCCAGAAGTGATCAATTTCCTCATTATTGTTATATGTTTAGTTTGACACACTTGATAATTAGTTTCATATTCTACTATATCTGTCCTTCATTATTTACTAGAAAAATAATTGAAATTATCAGATGGTATGTTCTCTGTTCAACTTTCAGAGTTCCTTAAAAAAACATAAGATAAACAAGTTTAAGACCTAAGTCCACAAGAAGGTTTAGTGGAGTAAACTCCAGAGGAAATTTATGTTTATATTTAAATATGTTTTAATTCACCAAAACAAAAACTTCATCTTTAATAAAATATCAATTGCATAACACACATATTAATACAATATTACTTATTTGCATTCTCTACACCTGCACCCAATCAACCGATGCCCCAAATAATAAAACTTTGCTAATGGGATGCACTTTCAAAATATCTCTCCAAATTACAAATGAACATTTACATTGAGAAAACTCTACCATGCCTACTAGTAAGTTTAATTTTCCAACTTTGGAGGTTAATAATTTCATAACTTCTCCACAAACCTTCTGACATATGTAGCTGATGATCATTCCTTATAAGAAGAAAAACAATTGCAATCAGGTGAGAGCCAACTCTTCTTCCCAGCAACAAAACCACACACCTGGATAATGGGTATTGTGGAGCTTGTTTCTAGCTTACATCTCTTGCTTTCTAGAAATGTTAAGGATCTTGTTAACACTTCAATAAGATAAGTATTGGAAATATAGGTACAAGAGTATTTTAAAATTTGTTTTCCACCAAATATGCAATAGTTTTACAATTTGTTGACTCCAAATTGGTTCTCCTTGATTTTAAGATTGTCCAAAAGACTCAATTATCAATGCCAAAAATAACAATGCTTTGGGCAAACTTAATTTAACATACTTTGCTCAATGTGACTGAGTCCCGACAATGAGGCATTTAAGAAATATGGTTATACTTTTACACTGTTTTTGGGAGTACAAATTAGTTCTATTGTGGAAGACAGTGTGGCAATTCCTCAAGGACCTAGAAATAGAAATCCCATTTGACCCCGCAATCCCATGACTGGGTATATACCCAAAGGATTATAAATCATTCTATTATAAAGACACATGCACACGTACATTCATTGTGGCACTGTTTACAATAGCAAAGGGAAAATGTGGCACATATACACCATGGAATACTATGCAGCAGTAAAAAATGATGACATCGTGTCCTTTGTAGGGACATGGATGAACCTGGAAACCATCATTCTCAGCAAACACACAAAAACAGAAAATCAAACACTGCATATTCTCACTCATAGGCGGGTGTTGAACAATGAGAACACATGGACACAGGGAGGGGAGTATCACACACTGGGGTTTGTAGGGGAAAACTAGAGGAGGGACAGCAGGGGGTGGGAAGTTGGGGAGGGATAGCAGGGGGAGAAATGCTAGATATAGGTGATAGGGAGGAAGGCAGCAAACCACATTGCCATGTATGTACCTATGCAACAACCTTGCATGTTATTCACATGTACCCCAAAACCTAAAACACAATAAAATATATATATTTAAAAAAAGAAATATGGTTATATATAACCTAGTTACCTCCTGTGATAACCTACCTGAGCAAAATGAATCATTTATACTGGTACCCTTTTGGTAGCAGTTTGATGACAATGGAAATCTTCAATCTATTGCTCCTACAGGTTTTTAACTGTCCCTCTCCACCATTCAAGCCCTCAATTCCCATTTTGCCAAATAAATTTTAAGGTAAGCATTATAACTCTTCATTGCAAAAAGTTTAACTTATTTGCCGCTTCTTTCCTCCTGTTCCACTTTCTTGGCAATATTTCATCAGTAACAAACGATTTGCATTCTCTACACCTGCACCCAATCAACCAAGGTCCAAAATAACAGAAGCTTGCCAATGGACCCACTTTCAAAATATCTCTCCAAATCACGAATGAACATTTATATTAAGAAAATTCTACCATGCCTACTAGTAAGTTTAATTTTCCAACCCTTGAAGATGATAATTTCATAACTTTTTTCCAAAAACCCTCCAACACATTCAGCTGCTGATCATTCCTCATAAGCAGCAAAACAGTTGCAATCAGATGAGAGACAACTCTTCTTCCCAACAGCAAAACCATCCACTTGGATGCACCTTTACCCACATTATTTTTCACCTTGTTATAGGTTAATAAGAATCTCAAATTCTTTCTAAGTCACCTTCTTCACTTGAAATCTAGACCTCATCCTCTTTCTTACTTTTCTTCTTCTGAATCAAGCCCATTGATCTTCAAGTATGTCTTAATATTGTCTATTAAAAAACAACAACAATATAGAAAAAAACAATTTTTTTTCTATATTCTCTCCAATTACTATCCTATTTGTCTGTTGTGTGGTAAACTGAAAACGTTTACCACCATTTAAAAATGTGCAATCTCTAAATTCTGGTACTGTGAACAATACTTCTGTTGCCATTTGATTCTAATCTACATTGTACTTTTAAAGAGTCATAATTCACTTTAACATATTAAAGGCTCTATAAAGTCTTCCAGCTAAGAAATTAATTTTGTTTTACCCAGCACTTTCTTTTTCAATTAATTTGACCATTTACTGTTTTTCCAATTAAAATCTACAGAGCAGAGAAAATATTCTGGAAAGTACTTAGCTAAGTGTTTCTACAGTGCGTGTGTGTAGAAATTTTAGCTTAAAAGGAAGCTTGAGTTGGTTAAAAATGCTATGTGGAAAAAAGAAATTAAAATGTTACAAATGTTAACATTTAGCTTAATTTTTACCTCTTCTTTCACACAAAAATTTTTTAATCACTTCAACAAGCATCATCTTAAACTACAATTATTGTAGACACTGTAGGATCATCTAAACTTTGACAGCAGAAAGAGTAGAACAAAGAAAATGCAGTGGTAGTTCTAAATCCAGCATTCATTATACTTTCTTTTTTAATATAACTTTCTTAGAGTACATAGTCTTTCAAGTCCATTTTAATTTTGAATCTGTGCCTGTGCCCATAATCACTTTTACAGTGCTCTAGAATGAATCCATTTTGAGGAAAGATAATATCAAGAAGATGGGAAAGTTACATGCTAATCTTTCGGAATTTGGTGGTAAACTTTCATAATCTTATTAACAAGTCCTTATTGAGTCTCTTTTTAAAATGTTTTCTAAGCCCTCATGTGTTAAATGTTGCAGTAAAGGTAAAGAGAAGGATTATAACTGACCACAAGGAATTTTATATCTAATATTGGAGATTGGATCATTTAAAGAAACTTTCAGAAAACTTAAAGCCAGGCACCATTCTTCATTCTTCAGTTTAAATAGTAAAAAACAAGTTTCTGGAAGTCTGGGGATCATAATGGAACAGAAATAATAATGATGCTTAAAAATCAGTAGAAAGATGCCAATACATATATATTTAAAATGGGGAGAATATGCATGCACGAACTTTGCACATACATGCAATGTGGGCTTTGGCCAATATGTAAGTGTTGTTGCTTTAAAATACATTTTCTTTCTTCCAGGGCTCCTGCAAAGCTTGCAATTAGTTGCTTTCCCTTTTAACAATGCACAGCTAAATTACATTACTTAGATATTAAGGAAAGCAGTATCTCAATTACCACAGCTGGAGGTAATTGAATCATGGCGATGGTTTCCTCCATCCTGTTTTCTTGATAGTAAGTCAGTTCTCACGAGATCTGATGGTTTTCTAAGTGCTTGGTAGTTCCTCTTGCATTCATTCTCCTTCCTGCCGCCTTGGGAAGAAAGCGCCCTGTTTCCCTCTACGCCTTCTGCCAGGATTTTAAGTTTCCGGAGGCCTCCCCCAGCCATGCAAAACTGTGAGTCAATTAAGCTTCTTTCGTTTATAAATTACCGAGTCTTGGACAGTTCTTTATAGCAGTGTGAAAATGGACTAATACACTGGTTTCTTTTGTAAATAGCTTTCTACGTTTCCATTTTTACTGGTTATCTCTTTCTTACTGATTTTAGAAAGTACTTTATTCTAGAAAACAAATCTTTAGCTTGTATATGTTCCAAATATATTCTGCTGATTTGAGCCTCATTACCTTCTTCTCTGAAGATCTTTTGACCTAAAAAAAGTTTTTAAAGTAATCAATCTCTTACGTTCTGCTAAATAAATAATTCACTATTCTGAGGGCATAATGATGTTAATTCATACTAACTTTATACGTTTTAGAAATTGATTCTTTTCCTTTTAGTCTTCAATCTACCCGATGTTATAATATAGGAATCCAATTTTTCCTATATACATTCCTATATATTTTCTCCTATATATGTATTTCTAATTACTGCAACATGGTTCATTGAAAACTCTTTTTACCCCCTACTTTTCAATACATTTAGTTTTGTTTTTTAGCACAAAACTAGGTTCTTTCTGTACTTTACCAGTCTTTTTTAAAGAGTGAACTATTCCAGAAACTTTTCATGTAATTATATTAAAACCTGCATTATTATGTTAAGTGCTTAATAAACATTTCTTAAATGTCTATGCCACATAGTGAATGAAATTGCCTTAATTTAAGTAATCCTCTACTGATATATAAATGAATTGTTTTTATTCTTTGCTATAAATATGTTGGTACAGCAAACATCCTAACATTTATTTTTATACTTTTTAATTTTGTTTCTCTAAGAAGCATTGTAAGAAGTGAAAATCTTTGATAAAAACAGTGCTTATTTGTAATGTCAATATTTTGAATTGCTCTCAGATCCACTAGCAGTGAGTTTTCATGCTTGATATGGTTTGGCTCTGTGTCCCCACCCAAATCTCATCTTGAATTGTACTCCCATAAATAATTCCAACGTGTTGTGGGCGGGAACCCATGGAAGATAATTGAATTGTGGTGGTTTTAGTATTCCATACCGTTCTTGTGGTAGTGAATAAGTCTCATGAGATCTGATGGTTTTGTAAGGGGTTTCCACTTTCACTTCTTCCTCATTCGCTCTTGCCACTGCCATGTAAGAACTGCCTTTCACCTTCCACCATGATTATGAGGCCTCCCCAGCCAGATGGAACTGTGAGTCCATTAAATCTATTTTTCTTCCAAGTCGTGATGGTTAATACTGAGTGTCAACTTGATCTGATTGAAGAAGACAAAGTATTCATCCTGGGTATGTTTGTGAGGGTGTTGCCAAAGGAGATTGACTTTTGAGTCAGTGTGCTGGGAAAGGCAGACCACCCTGAATCTGGGTGGGCACAAGCTAATCAGCTGTCAACACAGCTAGAATATAAGCAGGCCAGAAAAATGTGAAGAGAGAGACTGGCCTAGTCTTTCTCTCATGCTGGATGCTTCTGCCCTTGAACATCAGACTCCAAGTTCTTCAGTTATGGAAACTGAACTGGCTTTTTTGCTCCTCAGCCTGCAGATGGCCTATTGTGAGACCCTGTGATCATGTGAGTTAATAATAAATTCCCCTTCATATATATATATGTGTTTGTGTGTGTGTGTGTGTGTGTGTGTGTGTGTATTCCACTCATTTTATCCCTCTGGAGAACACTGACTAACACATCAGTCTCAGGGGTGTCTTCTTTTCTTTTTTCTGAGATGGAGTCTCACTCTGTCACCCAGGCTGGAGTGCAGTGGCGTGATCTTGGCTCACCACAACCTCCGTCTCCTGGGTTCAAGCAATCGTCCTATTTCAGCCTCCTGAGTAGCTGGGATTACAGGCAACCACCACCAAGCCCGGCTAATTTTTGTATTTTCGATAGAGACAGGGTTTCACCATGTTGGTCAGGCTGGTCTAGAACTCCTGATCTCAGGTGATCCATCCACCTCGGCCTACCAAAGTACTGAGATTACAGGCATGAGCCACTGTGCCCAGCCTAGGGATGTCTTTATTAGCAATGCGAAAATGGACTAATACAGTACATTGGTACTGGTAGAGTGGGGCACTGCTTAAAAGATACCTGAAAATGTGGAAGTGTTTTGGAACTGGGTAACAGGTAGAGGTTAGAACAGTTTGGAGGGCTTAGAAGAAAGAAAAATGTGGGAAGGTTTTGAATTCCCTAGACACTTGTTGAATGGTTTTGACCAAAATGCTGATAATGATATGGACAATGAAATCCAAACTTAGGTGGTCTCAGATGGAGATGAGATACTTGTTGGAAACGAGAACAAGGGTGACTCTTATTATGTTTTATCAGAGACTGGCAGCAGTTTGCCCCCATCCTAGAGATTTGTGGAACTTTGAACTTGAGGTATCTGGTGGAAGAAAATTCCAACCAGCAAAGCATTCAAGATGTGACTTAGGTGCTTTTAAAGGCATTCAGTTTTATAATGGAAGCAGAGCATTAAAGTTGGGAAAATGTGCAGTGTGACAATGTGATAGAATAGAAAATCCCATTTTCTGAGGAGAAACTCAAGCTGGCCACAGAAATTTGCATAAGTAATGAGGAACCAAATGTTAATCACCAAAACAATGGGAAAATGCCTCCAGGGCATGTCAGAGACATTTGCAGCAGCCCCTCCCATCACAGACCTGAAGGCCTAGGAGGACAAAATGATTTTGTGGGCAAGGCTCAGGGTCCCTCTGCTGTGTGTAGTCTAGGGACTTGGTGCCCTGCATTCCAGTCACTCCAGCTGTGACTAAAGGGGTCACATGTGGGCCTGTAGCCCATCTGTTTTGGCCAATTTCTCCCATTTGGAATGGCTGTATTTACCCATTGCCTGTACACTCATTGTATCTAGGAAGTAACCTGCCTTTGATTTTACAGGCTCATAGGCAGAAGGGACTTGCCTTCTGCCTATGATAAGGCTCTCTGATAAGACTTTAGACTTAGACTGTGGATTAAAGTTAAGACTTTGAGGGACTGTTGGGAAGGCATGATTGGTTTTGAAATGTGAGGACCTGAGATTTGGCATGGGCCAGTGGCAGAATGATATGGTTTGGCTCTGTGTCCCCACCCAAATCTCATCTTCAGTTGTACTCCTATAATTCCCACATGTTGTGGGAGGGACCCAGTGAGAGATAATTGAATCATGCAGGCAGTTTCCCCCATACTGTTCTCATGATAGTGAATAAGTCTCATGAGAACTAATGGTTTTAGCAGCGGTTTCTGGTTTTGCTTCTTCCTCATTCTCTTTTGTCACTGCCATGTGTAAGAACTGCCTTTCACCTTCCGCCATGATTGTGAGACCTCTCAGCCATGTGGAACTGTGAGTTGACTAAATCTATTTTCCTTCCCATTCTTGGGTATGTCTTTATTAGCAGGGTGAAAATGGACTAATACAATGCCCCTCTCCCCACATCCTTGACAGCATTATGAGGTATCAGTTACTTTAGTCATTGCTATGTCGACAGATGAAAAATTATACTGCCATATTGTTTCAACTTTTTTGATTTTAATGATGTTCAGATTTTTCAGGATCTTATGTTTCTGACAGATAGGTTGATTTCTGTATTTGTATCTATTTTTCCACTTTTTAAACCTGTTTTTTATCTTTTCTCTTTATCCTTTATCTCCTTACTCAGCTATACAACTCTTCAACATTTAACATTTTACACATGTAGACGTATTTTGTCTCACAACAAGAATAAAAGTTCTTTGATAACAGAGACTTTGTTTTCTTCATAGCTTTATTTTTATTTCCTAAACTTGCGATTGTCAAATAACAGCTATGGGTCAAATGTAGCCTGGTGCCTGTTTCTGTCAATAAATTTTTTTTGGAAGGCAGCCATGTCCATTGCTTGTTGTACTATTTCTGGCTGCTTCACATTAAAGTGCAAAATTGACTAGTTGCAACAGAAACCTTACAGCTTGCACAATTGAACATATTTACTCTCTGGTCCTTTACAGAAAAAAAAAGTTTGCCGAACTCTGGTCTAGAAAAATATCATCTATTTGTGGAATGAATAAATGAAGAAGAAAGAAATAATAGTAAATAGATTTGTAGTTTTTTTATGTTTTAAGAATATAAAGGCTACCATTCATTTGTGTCATGTATATCATAACTGATTTTCTTAGATTTCTGGTTGACTTTCAAGAGTTTTAAGTGGTCACATATGTGACCACTTAAGTGGTCATATGTGTCAATATTTTATAAAGTAATTCTGAGATGTAGTAAGAAACTAACAAAGCCCCACCACCCCCAACAACACCACCCTCCTTCCTCACACAAGTTCAGTTGAAATGTTCTTCATGGGCTAATATAGAATCATTGAATGAATGCATAAATGCATATTCTTTACATGCTGAAAGGCACCTTCTTTAACAGCAGAGTATTTTTAAAAATTTATTTGTTAAATATATTGAGCCAATTATATAATTTAGGTCATCCATATTATGACTCAATCTGCCAAACTGCTATATTTGACCCACATATAGTATACTTCAATGAATTTTTATTATGTTCCTCCTTATCATAATACATGTCTAAATTAGAAAAATAAGAAAATACTTTTAAGCAAGGATAAAATCTCATAATTTTTTTTGGTTTATTTTCAAGTAGCTTTCATCTTCCAATAACAATTAGAAGATAATTAACTTTTAAAATCTCATAACTGCTGAAGTTGTTTATCAGATTAAGGAGATTTTGGGCTGAGACAATGGTGTCTTCTAAATATACAATCATGTCATCTGCAAATAGAGATAATTTGACTTCCTCTTTTCCTAATTGAATACCTTTTATTTGTTTTTCTTGCCTGATTTCTCTGGCTAGAACTTCCAATACTATATTGAATAGGAGTGGTGAGAGAGAGCAACCTTGTCTGTTGCCAGTTTTCAAAGGAAATGCTTCCCACAGGGAGGGGAACATCACACACTGGGGTCTGCTGGGAGGTGGGTAGCTAGGGGAGGGACAGCAGGGAGCAGGGAGATTGGGGAGGGATAACAGTGGGAGAAATGCCTGATGTAGGTGTTGGGGGGATGAAGACAGCAAACCACCATGGCATGTGTGTACCTATGCAGTAATCCTACAAGATCTGCACATGGAACCTAGAACTGAAAGTACAATAAAAATAAAAATAAAAACATTTTTTAAAAAATCTCATAACTTTTCACTACAGAATTAGAGCCAGTCTTTTCATTCTCCTTCACTCAAAGTATTTGTAACCATTTATTCATGTTTCTTGGTGAAGTAAAACTGTGCAGACCACATATCCTGCTATTGAAAGTATATCAATACCTTAACGACCTGGATTAACTCTACTTTGAATGTCATGTAAATGAACAAATTAGAAATCTGTCAAGTGTTACCTTTATCACATGGTTAGAAAGAGGATTAACTGAGATTATGCTTGAGAAATGATTTTACAAACTATCCTGGGAAATTCAAATTATGTTTTCATAATCACTGTCATCATGTCACATCTACTTGCTATATTAAGTATATGAAAGAGAGAGAGAGAGAGTTTGTGTGTATGGATTCTCTCCTTAACTTGTTCTCTTTGGTGTAAATGATGAGCCATCAGAAATTGTAAGGCAAACTATAACTCACTTTCAAAAGAATTGCTGATAGCTCTGTGTTCTACCTTCAAATTTAAAGCAATCTAATATTTTACAAGAAATGAGTTATATGCTTTCGTATTACTCATCTGTGACCTTTCAAAAGGCAACTTCTTGCCAGATGACAGTTGTAGCTTATGATGAAGCATATCTGAACATAAATGAGAATCAGACTTTTAAGACTCTGGGGAGAAAGAACATAAGTAATGTGTATTTACATTAATTTATCTCAAGAATAATAAATTTTTCTGTATACCTTCTAATTTTAAAATAACAAACAATAATTTAATAATATCAAGCAAGTTGATGGTTTCCTCTATGAAGTTTTGAAAAGGAGAGTTATCTCTCTGAGGGCATCAAAAGGTCAGTAAGCCTTCATATGGGTCTTCTAGGCATAAATACAGCACAGTCCATTGAATGCATGTCTCCCCCAGATTGTGAGAAACAAAATAAATACAGCATGCTAAGTGAGAACAGTGATAGCATTTTATGTACCTTAAATTAATAGCAGCATGGATATACAGTGCTTGCTGTGTGGTAGGCACTGCTCAGTGTGTTTAGACAATAACAATCCTATTAGCATATTAGTAGTAATATACTATATATTAGTATCTACATAGTACAAATGAATAAACAGTGACAAGACTGATGATGTGAATTTCCCAGAGTACAAAGCTTGTAAGCTGTAAAGCAGGAATCAAAACAGGTAATTTGGCCCTAAAGGCCATTTCCTTACCTCACGCCTATAATCCCAGCACTTTAGGAGACTAAGGCTAGCAGATTACCTGAGATCAGGAGTTTGAGACCAGCCTGACCAATATGGTGAAACCCCATCTCTACTAAAAATACAAAAATTAGCCAGGTGTGGTGGCGGGTGCCTGTAATTCCAGCTACTCGGGACTGAGGTAGGAGAATCACTTAAGCATAGGAGGCAGAGGTTGCAGGGAGCCAAGATCACACCACTGCACTCCAGCCTGGGTGACAGAGTGAGACTCCATCAAAAAAAAAAAAAAAAGTACCAGAAGTGCTATATATTCTGACAAATATTAAGCTAAAACATAAGTACATGGTGAATAATATTCCTTTAACATAAGGAATGACACATATATTTGTATTCTGAATATGCTTACTTGTCATATAAGACATCAATGCCAAAGAAAGAAAAATATCTTTTAGCAAAATTATCTCTTAGTGATTTTTTATTACATTTTCTTCTCTTAAAAAAAAATTTTTTATTGTTATACTTTAAGTTCTGGAATACATATGTAGATAATACAGGTTTGTTACACATGTATACACATGCCATTGTGGTTTGTTGCATCCATCACCCTGTCATCTACATTAGGTATTTTTCCTAATCCTATCTCTTCCTCAGTCTTCCACCTCCACAACAGGCCCCAGTGTGTAATGTTCCCCTCCCTGTGTCCATGCGATTTCAGTATTCAACACCCACTTATAAGTGAGAACATGTGGTGTTTGGTTTTCTGTTTTTGTGTCAGTTTGCTGGGAATGATGATTTCTAGCTTCATCCGTGTCTTTGCAAAGGACATGAACTCATCCATTTTTATGGCTGCATAGTATTCCATCATGTATATGTGCCACATTTTCTTTACCCAGTCTATCATTGATGGACACTTGGGTTGGTTCCAAGTCTTTGCTATTCTGAACTGTGCCACAATAAACATACGTGCACATGTGTCTTTATAGTAGAATGATTTATAATCCTTTGGGTATATACCCAGTAATGGGATTGCTGGGTCAAATAGTATTTCTATTTCTAGATCCATAAGGAATCACCACACTGTCTTCCACAATGGTTGACCTAATTTACACTCCCACCAACAGTGTAAAAGTGTTCCTATTTCTCCACATCCTCTCCAGCATCTGTTGCCTCCTGATTTTTTGATGATGGTCATTCTAACTAGCGTAATATGGTCTCTCATTGCAGTTTTGATTTGCATTTCTCTAATGACCAGTGATAATGAGGTTTTTTTCATATGTTTGTTGGCTGCATAAATGTCTCCTTTAGAGAAGTGTCTGTTCATATCCTTCACCCCCTTTTTGATGTGGTTGTTTGTTTTTTGTTTTGTTTTGTTTTGTTTTAAGATAAAAAAAGAAAGAGAAAGAAAAACTGGGAGAGAGAACAGAATTCTTGCTCTATTGCCCAGGCTGGAATGCAATCTTAAAAAGATATCAAAAACCTATTTTATGCCATCAATTATACTTAACAACAGAGACAGAAAGGAATACAGGAAGAAAATAACAAGCAAACAGTCAACCAATATTTCATTTAGGTCTGTGAGATACTATGTAAATACTAAAGAGTAATTCACTTTCTGTTATAT
>CAUYQU010080959.1:0-77700 GCA_963574635.1 Cheracebus regulus | reverse complement strand
CATTTTTAGACTGTATTCTAGCCTGAGCAATAAAACAAGAATCCCATTCTCTCTCCCTCTTTCTCTTCCTCTTTCTATCTTGCATTCTTTTTTTCTTTCTTTTGCTGTTTCTTTCTCCTTTTCTCTCTTTTTCTAAAATCTCTTCCTCCTTCTTTCTCTTTCATTTTTTTCTTTCTTTTGCGGTTTCTTTCTTTCTCCTTTTCTCTCTTTTTCTAAAAAAAAAAAAAATTATGTATTAAGTTTAGAAAGCATGACATTTTAAGAGTAGCTTCCTCTTCAGGAACATATGTTTGTCTATTCATATGTTATTTTGTATCTTTCAATAATATTTTATATTTGTTATATACAGTTTATATATATTTTGTTGTTAAATTTATCCTATGTAGCATTTGATATAAGTTGCTACTTTTTATAAAATATTTTTCATTTGATTTTCTAGCTGTTTATCTCTGGTACAGAGAAAATTAATGATTTCTTTGTATATTTGTCTTACATCTATGTATCTAAGTATATTCTCTTATTAGGGATGGATTTTTTTATGAGTTGGGTTTTCAAACTATTTAATCTTATCTGTAAGTAAAGATGACTTGCTACATACATATAAAAATTTATATGTGTGCGTATATAAAATATCTTTTTACATCAGCCAGAAAATTCAAAGCAATAGTTTAAAAAGAGTTAGTAATGGTTATCCTAGTCCAGTTTGTCATTTTAATAAAAATGGCTTTAACATTTCACCACTAACATTAAGTTTGCTATTTAATTTTGTGGAATTGTTTTTTCATGCTTAAGTAATTTTTATCTTTCCTGTTAAAGTATTTGTAACAGGTTTATTTATTGACCTGATTTGTTGCACACCTATAAAGATGGGACCTCATTACATCTTTTTGCAGCCTTGATCAGAATAAAGAGTTCTTGTAAAATTGCAAACTGGGCTGGAAATCAGTTTGTGTTTTTTTCTCAGTGACCAGTGACCTCTAGCCTCTCTGCCAAGCATGAGTCAAAGCCTGACTGATCTATTCGTTCTGGTTTTATGTACCTACAAAATTTCTTCCCCAGACAACCATGTATGTGCAATGCCTTATACTGCCATCATCATTAACCAGTTTGTACACATTTCTCTGAAGGTAAAATAGACATCATGCAGTATCTCCATTTTACATGGAGTTCAAATTTTTACTGTGTGAACACCTGTGTATCTTGTCCAGAACATATTATTTTGGTGTGTATGGATATGGACTTGTTTAAGCTATTTTCTATAAACTGAACCAGGAATCATTATAATTTGCATTGAGAACTAAATTGAGGTAATGATTTTTTTTTTTTGGTACAAAAAACTCCTCCTAATTTAGAAAAATACACTGTGAATCCGTTCAAGTTAGGTCTTTGTTTATTTATAGAACTGTTGAATTAAAAGAAAACCAAAAAATATACTATTTTGTGGAATGATTTTTTTCCATTTTTAAAATTGAAATCTTAGACTAAAGAGGCTGTGAAAGAACCTCACTGAGATGTCAGCAAAAAATAAAACACACCAGGAGCCTCGTGCTGACACTGCGGCAGTTAGAGTTAGTCCTGAATATTCCTAATACGAATGTTCCAACAGGTTTCCCTTTCCCTGGGGATCCCAGAAATTGTTGGTGTGAATCATTATCCAGTCCATTCTCTGTGTAGTCAGGTTTTTGCCTCTGGCAGAGCTCTAACTCCAGTGTTTCTGAGGAAGGGGAAAGCACACTGTGATAGCTTTGGGCAGCTGCCAGGGAAAAACTACCTCCTCAGACAATTACTTTAGATTGTGCTTTACTGCACATGTGATACATTAGTCATCATTTTCTAAGCAAGTTCATTATAAATGCTGTTTAATCACATTTTAAAGGTAAACAGCATTTATCAAATGATCATCTGGTATCTCGCTCCAAGTCACCACTGTTTCTACACCACAAACCTGTGCCCTGAGGAGAACATGTGTGTTTATTTTTTGACCCATTGTCTGTCCAAAGGCTGAGAGCCATATTCATGTCCCATCGGATTATTTCCTGTGTTTCCAGCCATTCCTCATCTTAAAACAGTCATCTTGTTTGGGTGGTGTTGGTTCTATCCCAAGATATATTTTAAATATGGGCGTCACTTAATTTTACTCTTTTGGATCTTTCTGAATGTCTGTAGTGGTGTTCAAGCATTTTGTGTTCAGAATATATGAGCGTTTTCATCGATTTGCTTTTAGTGCTTTACATAGTACTCTGTGCTCAATAAATATTTGTTTGAATAAAGGTAATGCATGATGAGACTTTGGTAGATTATGTAATTTTTGTGTAAATACCATAAATTCTTAAATTTCTTTTTGTGGTCTTTTTTTTTTTTTAACGTTAAAGGTAGTAGATGAAGCAGAGTTAATCCATGGAGTAACTGATTGTGTACACATGCGTACATGTGCATACTTATGTGCAGGTGTTGGCATGTATTTATATATAGGTAGGGTTGAGGATAAAGAAGTAGTGACAATGGCTGAGAAAAAGAGGCCAAAAAATTTCTGAATGTGTTCTGGAAATTGTATTAGGCCATTCGGACCATTTGATTTTTCATTTATCCCTAAGAGTATATTTAAGTATTTACTAAGAGTAGGCACAATTCAGAGCCCCTGGAGATAGCCTCAAAGAAAGTAGTAAAAAAAAATTAATCTCCAGTAAAAAAGATAGCAGAGAATGTGTGGCCAAGGCTTTGTTAAAGGTAAATATAGGGTTCCTGGGGATGGGGGGAAGACAAAACAGGGCAGCCATACTAGAATGGGTTCAGGAGGGATTTGAAGTGGATGTTGGGCTTAGTCTTGAAGATTAAGAAGGAGGTAACTTACCAGCAAGAATGGAAAGTGGTTCTATACAAGGAAATAGTGTGAGTGAATGATTGATAACACAGCTTTAATTTCCTCTTTGGTGACAGGGGAGAAATATTTTGAAATTAAGACATCATATGAGGTTCCTGTGTTAGAATCGATTCATTAATAATGCTAAATCCTAGGCCAGGCGCGGTGGCTCACACCTGTAATCCCAGAACTTTGGGAGGCCAAGGTGGGAGGATCACAAGGTCGAGAGATTGAGACCATCCTGCCCAACATGGTGAAACCCCGTCTCTACTAAAAATACAAAAATTAGCCGGGCATGGTGGTGCGGGCCTGTAGGCCCAGCTACTCAGGAGGCTGAGTCAGGAGAGTCACTTGAACCCCGGGAGGCGGAGGTTGCAGTGAGCTGAGATCGTGCCACGGCACTCCAGCCTTGGTGACAGAGTGAGACTCCATCTCAAAAATAATAATCATCATCATAGTCATGTTAAATCCTTACATGTAGATGGATAATTGAGCAATATTCACAAAGCGCAAACTCTTGCCACTGAATGTTCTGGGGTTTGGAGTGTAAACCTGTTGAAGGCGCCATGCTCCTCATTGCTTAATTTGCGGTTAGGAATTTTTAGAAATCCTGAGTATATGGTTCATGAATTACAGTTATATTCTGATACATTCCCATGGATTTTCTTCCACAGTTTTTTTCTTATCATATTAATTTGTTTCTAATCATAGTTTTTCTCCATTCTTAAAATATTTAGTTTATATCTGTGAATCCAGAGAAACATCTTATAAGTTTTAGTTACCACTGGAGAGTGTTACAAATTCAAATGATGATCTATATAGAGTTTAGAGGGAAATACTAGCTTTTCTTTCTAGCTATACATTCCAGAACACACAGATAACTTGAAGCTTTCTGCGGTTAGAAGATTATGGGCATTCAAATCAAATGGACTTGGGGTCCCATTCTCAAAATGTGACTATCAGTCATAAGACCTTGAACAAATTGGTTAATCTTTTTGAATCCATCATTTTCTCAACTACGAAATGAACGCAGTAAAACCAATTTTGTGGTGGAGAGTGTTAGAAAAAGTGTTTCAGAGTACCTCATAAGGGCCCAGGAAATACACAAGTAGCAATTGTTATTGGTAGTTTCATCTAGGAATACAAATTATGATGAAAGCATTTGTACTTAGTCATACTATCTAGATTGAGCTCTAGGTATAACTCTGTGAATCCACTGAAAGAGAGGTTATCCCCCTTCTAATTCTCTTCCAGAACTAGAAGTCATGATTTTTTTGATATACCCAGTTTATTTGATCGCTCTGACTGTGAATGTTTTACTCTCTCTGCCTTCAGCATTACTTACTCTGTATATAAACATTGCTGAACTTACCCACTAGACAGATACAGGGCTTACTGTGTGCATACATAGGGCCCTGGTGACACTGGGTTACATGCCCAGGCACATACACCTACAGACTTTCCTTTCACAAAAAAAGTTTACCTTGGGACAAGCTAATAAATTTACTGTTAGAAACTTCAGAATGCTGGTATGTAAATTTCAGCCTATGTAGAATTTTGTCTTTTGATAATTAGTATTGTTTTTATTTTGAAGTCCACATTGAGGATAGAGAGTGAGAAACATCAAATCATTTCACTTTGTGGGGACTCTAAAGAGTTTCTTTCCATCCCCAGGACAGTAGGTACAGCATGTGTTGCTTAAGGATGGGAATATATTCTGAGAAATGCATCTTCAGGGAGTTTCTTAGTTGTGCAGACATCCCAGAGTGTACCTAGACAAACCTAGAAGATATAGCCTACTATACACCTAGGCTATGAAGTATCGCCTCTTGCTCTTAGGCTACAAACCTGAACAGCATGTTACTGTACTGGATACTGTAGGCAGTTTTAACACAAGGTTGAGTGTCTGTGTATCTAAACATAGAAAAGGAACAGCAGAAATATGGCATTATCTTACAGGGCAACCATTGTTTGTGTGTTTTGTCCTTGATTGAAACATCGTTATGCAGTGTGTGACTATATCTCTTTTTTTTCCACCAAATAGTTCTTGGAGAATTTATATATATCAGAGAGGTTCAAGAACCCAACCACCTATCTTCCAGTTATTTGCTATTTGTGAGATATTTTACATGATTTTCAAATGGATTTCTAAGCAGCAGATAGTAAGATATGTTAGAATCAGTAAAGTGTAGACCACAAAATTCTAGAACTCTATAAGAACTGATGAACCAGTGACTACAGGAGTTTTTAGAATTTTATTTATTTATCATTCGAGGTGGAGTCTTGCTGTCACCCAGGCTGGAGTGCAGTGGTGCGATCTCGGCTCACTGCATCCTCCGCCTCCCTGGTTCAAGCAATTCTCCTGCCTCAGCCTCTCGAGTACTGGAATTACAGGTGCGTGCCACCATGCCGGCTATTTTTTTTTTTTTGTATTTTTAGTAGAGACGAGGTTTCACCATGTTGGCCAGACTGGTCTCGAACTTCTGACCTCAGGCAGTCTGCACAACTCAGCATCCCGAAGTGCTGGGATTACAGGTGTGAGCCACTGTGCCCTACCAAGTTTTCAGAATATTTTAACACCTCAGCATCTTTTCAAATGAAAGGAGATACGGGAGCTCCATAGTCATTTTGTAAGGGTAGATAGATGTTTGTTTGTGTAAGGAGAGGGGTAGCCCAGGGGTCTGGCTCTTCTTCCTCAGTTACCTCTCACCCAAGCCAACAGGACCTGGGGAGGTTCTGGGGAACAGAGTCAGTAACTACTGACTATATTAAAGTAACTACTTTAATATAAGCCCCAGCTGAGGACTTTGACACCCAGAAGAATTTATCCCCTTGTGGCTAAACTTAAATTGTTTCTCTGTTTTGTGGCCACCTTTTGGGTTAATTTGGCAATTTCCTACAAGAAATCAGTGTTCAGACGGCAGCATCAGCTTCATTGGGATATTTCTTCTGAGAGAGGTGAGACATTGGGTCAGCACCATTCTGAGCCCAGAGTCATGTTTTCATAAGAAAAAAGATAAGCGGCAGCACTTCTTGTGTGTGTGGTGGTAAAGCACAAGTATTTAATTTATGAATAAGCTGTGATGGTGGGGTGGAAACTTTAATCCTGATTGGTTTCCTATTTAACCCCTCTGGAGCTAAATAAATCCTCTTCCATTTTAATCTTTGTTGTGATTAATATCCTGATTGTATATGTAACACAGGAAACATCCAGAAGAGCCCAACATTAATTGTAAACCACGTGTTAGAATACAGCTGTTTGAAAATGAATGCTCTGTCTCTATCATTATACGACCTTGTAAGGTTGACTGAATAAGTACAGTTTAATATTACCCAGGAGAAATGTCTTACTTAATTCTATTTCATTACAGATCATGTTGGACATTAACTATAACTTACACTAAGACTATGATACTAATCAATGCTGAATTAATGTTACTTTTCTAGTACTTGAAATAAATTTGGGCTCAGCCATTCTTCCTCTCATATCCCTTTTGATCTAATGGCAAGACGTTGAGAACTGTTGGGCCTGGTTGGTGTCTTTGAAATACATTAAAGGTAATTGGCAAAGAGAGGAGTGAACCTGCGACCTTGCCTCCATTGCAGCATGACCTCATCAATCGAGAAAACTCCTCTCTGCAGCTTTTCTCTTGATAATTCTCCTCTCCTTACTACCATGTGACTGATATTTGTCATCTTGTGGCTCAGCTAAACTGTCGCCAATTACTCCTACTCTTTTAATCCCACATGGTTTAAGTCTTACCCATTGGTGCTTAGAATTTATTGAATCAATTCGTGTAAATGGGGACATGAAATCTCAGTTTGTGGTATCAGTTTGAGGAATAGAGGAATCTCACACTTCAAAGGCTGCTACAGATCATTCATAGATGCTAGACTTATTACTGAGCTGTGTCTTTCTTATTCCCCAAAGGCTTTGCCACTTTGGTTTTATATGTTGGTTTCAGTAACTATACATTTTCTAATATGCATGTTGTAGACAGTATAATGAAGTGTGGTGGGTGCATATCTGTATATACCTATGTTTACATCTGGATGAACATATAAATAAAATACACATCTGAACATGCACGTATATGGGATGACGACATATAAATATGAATAAATTTGTTTTAGTCAGGACAAAGCAACCAACTACAATTCCCAGGATTATTTTTTTGTAATTCAGCAAGAGAGATTTCAAATTTTGATTACACATTGCTGTCTGTATTTTTTTAGGATGCAAATTCATGCTGAAACCTCAGTATTTCCACAGTCTGTGTTTTGTTCCTTCACTTATAACTGTGTCTGCCTCTCCATGGTAGGAGAAAATAAAGAAGATGGTTGTGACTTTAAAAATATTAAACTCTGCTAGAGACTTGAATGGCCAAGTTTTGTTTGTTTTTTTGTTTGTTCTTTTCCCCATCCTTCCACAGTGTTTTTTTTTTTTTCCCTAAAAGTCTTGCCTAGTTTATGCAAATAACGTGTATTTAAATTGGCAATATTTTACTTTCCTGGTTGCTACTTACAAAATTTCCATAAAATATTTGTTTTTAATTTATAGAATGCAAAAACTAAATTCATTACCAACTAAGGGAGTCTTTAGACCCTGGAGCACAGACATACAGGAGCAGAAGTCTGGGTATGAAATGGAAATCCTGAGACACCCCTAATTGTAAAAACTCTAACAGATGCCATCATGCCACTAATGTAGGAAAGACATTGGAGCCAGGCAAAGCCTGATAGAATTGACAACTGGTGGGATTTTTATATGGCTGTCACCTGGAAAACACTTCTCTAATTTTCTTTTGATAGTATTCATATTTGTATAGAGAATTGTTTTTTAGCATCTAGAATTCTGTGTCCTGAGAGGTCCCCAAGGCACCCTTTGCATAGGTACTTCCTGGCTTCCACCAGGATGCTTGCTCCATTTTGTCTCAGACTTCCATTGAAAGTTTTTGTTTATTTGTTTTTTAAGAAAGAGTTTTTGATGATTCTGTCTTAGAAGGAAGAGTAGTTATCTCATTAAGAAGACTCTTGGTGGAAGCATGGGCTACTTGACTAGCTTAAGGTACAGTCTTTCTTCTTTGAGTTTCTTGTGGTTTTACGAACGCTTTGCTTTCCCTCTGACATGAAAACTAGAAGCCATAAATTACAGATACATTCCACTATGTAAAATAAGAGATTTTAAAAACTCTGCATGGCAAACCACTATAAGACAAGTAAAAAACTAAACTGGAAGAAAAATAGTTGCAGCTTGTATCTCAGAGAAAAGATAATTTCCCTAATGCTGGGGTTGGCAACTATAGCCCAAGGCCTGTATGTGGCCTGCTTCCTGTTTTTATGAATCAAGTTTTATTAGAACACAGCCACACTCACTTGTTTGCATATTGCTTGTGGCTGCTTTCATCCTATGGCCACAGAATTGAATAGCTGCAACAGGGACCTTATGGTCCACAAAACCAACAATATTTACTATCTGGCACTTCACAGAAAAGTTTGCCAACACTTGCTCTGATGAATAATGAGCTGCTACAACTACAAATCAACATGAAAAGACCAACAAACCAGTAGAAAAATAGGCAAGAGATACGTTTGTTAGTGTCTCAGGAAAACAAAGCAGCAGCAACAGATTTCTCCCCAAGTGCTTTTTCTCCCCAAACGGGGCAACTTACAGAGGCGAGGGCAGGATTTGGGGGACAAACAGGGAATGGCAGGATCTCCTTAGAGATCCGCAGGAGCAGGAGCAGGAAGCTATTACTATCCCTGGGACCGAAGGCAGCTACAGAGAGAGAAAATGGCATTGCCGGAGCAGGAAAGGCGGACCATCCAAAGAAGGCTGTGATCATGGAGGGATGTAGCCACTGTGAGAAATACGCCCTTGAAGCAGTATGGAAATGGGAAAGATCTCTCTCCTCCACCTTCTAATGCCTCCCAGAAGTTATCAGAGGAGCAGGTGATGTTGTCCTCAGGGGTCAGCTTCTAAGGACACAGATGTAAAGCTCCTCAATTCATTCATAAGAAGAGCAGTGCAAATGAATACGATACTGAAATTTTTTTAACCTATCAGCTTGGCAAACAGCAGAATGTTAACACCTTGTATTGGCAAGGGTATAGGGAAACAGGTACTATATAGATAAAGATATGTATGTATGAAGGCAGTATCTTTCAGAATTATAAATGCATATATCCTTTGATTCAGCAGTTACATTTATAGGAATTTATCCCACAGATATTTTAGCTAATATGTGAAATGATCTATGTGTAAGATTATTTACTGCAACCTTATTTGTAGTAGGAATAGAATGGAGATAACGTAAATGTCTATCTGTAGGGAACTGGTTATATAAATTATGCTACATCCATTCAAGGGAATACTCTGAAGCCATAAAAAAGAATGAGGAAACTCTTTATGTCCTCATATGAAATCAACACTAAGTTATGTCATTAAGAGTACAGAGAATTTATCTCAGCTTCGGCTTTCACAACTTAATGATGATCATGACAAAAAGAGCACATAGAAAATAAAATAGGGTGTGTAGTGTATGGATGTTTGTGTAAAAAATGAAGAAAAGGAATATATAAAACATTTTCTTGTATATGTATAAAATAAAATCCCAAGAAGTGATAAAATGGATGCCTCTCGAAATTTAGACTGCCAGGGGTTTATGGGGTGTGGTCATCTTGTATCTTTCCAATACTGATTAAAATAAGTTTAAAATCATTTTATGGGCTGGTAAATCAGCTTTCATCTGAAAATAATGTCAAAATTCTAGTCTTTGCTTGTGGCTTTCAATAATTATAAAATAAGATCTGAAAAGCTGATTGGCAAATCCAGTGTGAAATGATAAGTCTAATGTCTTCAATGAGGAAGCCCTATCTCCTCTTCAACCCAGTTTTAACCTTGGCCTGTTGGTGTAAGTCCCAGGTACTGTTTCTTAAATTTTTTTCATCAACATACTTAATAATGCTATGTATTTTTTAAATGCTCTGTCGTTGGCACTTTCAGCTAATTGTGACTGCTCCATCTGTTGGTTTGATCTATTGAAACTTTAAAGATGTATCATCCCTCCTTTTCACTTCAGACAGATACATGCTTTGGTTGTTCAGAACTGCATCTTTGGAATATTTACTTTGATGTGGAGAAAATTGTGGATTATCAACAAGTAAACATTTGGACAATCAGAGGATCAAAATACAAGTCTGGATTTATAAGTCTGTCTCTTTTATTATTTTTTTTTCTGGGCAAGATTTGCCTGAAGTAGAAAGAATTGAATATGGATGAGCGCATGTTGCAAACTGATTTTCAGCTGTAATTGCTTTGCAGCGCGAAAATAGGCAAAGAAAGTAGATTGGGAATATAGGCAATCAGAGATGAGATTCTTACACCTGCCAGATAGCATGTGTAGCACACAGGCATCCGCAGAGAAATTGAAATGCTGCTATCCTGTGACAAGAGGTTCCAATTACTGTGATTCGGATACATCTGTCTGCCAGTAGCTCACCTCGTGAAATGACAGGCCCATCCTGCTGTTGGAGTCAGTGAGTGGCACAGCAGTCATCCTAGGAACTGTGCTGTGGGACTGTGACCCTCCTTCCTTTTCATTTACTTCCTCTCAGAAACAGCAGCTTCCAGGGGACACTCCTAGCTGAAAGGCTTGGAACAAGATGGCATTTATATCATAAATGCCATTCTGAAAGCATACATTCTTCAAATACGTGGCTGTGGAATGGGGGTTTGATATAGCAAATTGCCAGGTTTTGATTGCTGAAACAAAGATATGTTTACTAAATTAATTTTGGCATGAAAAAGATTTGGACAGTGTATGGATTCTTTCAGGCCTTAACTTAGAATTGAGTTTAAACAGGGCCACCCGGGTAATTATGTATCCTGAGGCAGTGATCTGGGCAGGTAGGGTCGGGGTGGGAGGCTGGGGCGGTGTTTGCGCTGCCACAGACTTGGCTCCTAATTTTATTTTTGAGGCCAGAACACTGATGCTTCATACTGTGTGCCTTTATTGGGGCAGGGACGTGTCTGTGTGTCTGTATTTTCTCTTCCCTCACTTATAAAGTAACCAGGAGCTTCATACAAGAGCATTTGTGCAGCAGGGATCAGGCAGCAGGGGATAGAGAGCTCTGGGAAAGGTGGGATTGCATTGCAGCATCGGCAAAGTACTAAGGATTGCCACAGTCCTTCAGAAGGCCAAGGCCATGGTCTGCCAGCCGTTCTTCACACAGTTTGACAGTGCTGTGCGGAGCCAGCACCCCCGCCTCCCTCATTTGCCTCCAGCCGTGCTCCCCTCCCCCTTCTCTGCAGATTTTTTTGCACTGAGGGTCTGTTCCCCACTTGTTCCCTGAGTTCATAGATGAGACTTTTCTTGTCTTAACTAGGTGTGAACTCTTGAGCACGTGAAACCAGGCTTTATTCTTTTCCTTTTCTTTCTTCGTTGTCTGTAAAAGAGCATGTCAATTAATTTTTGGCCTTGATTCATCTCTTTTGACTGTGACTCTTAACCAATTGGATCGTAATCCCCTACAATCTGCTCCACTAGGCACATTTTTGTTGGAAGAAATTAGTTGGTATCTGAGTTGTACAGTTTTGCTTTAGGAATGCGGATGAATGTTATTTAGTGTGAAGTAATACTTCCACAAAGTTCAGATTCATAGGGAAAAAAAGACTAAATGTACCAAAAAGTGTGTGTATTACAGTCAGACCCTGTTCATGGAGCTGTGTTTTCATTTGATCCACAAATAAAAATCTACTAAGACACATTCTGTTTATATGCAACCTAGAGGAAAGGAACATTCAATGAGCTTCTGTTATTGCCAAGAACTGTCTGTGCTAGGCAATTTTTCATATATGTGATAATTTTAAAATTATTGTTCAATTCCATATATTTAATCTTTGCAATGATATTCTGAAATGATTATTTTTAAGTAAACCTTTTGTTTTTGAGATTATTATAGATCTATATGCAGTTGTAAGATATAATACAGAGAGAACTTTGTAATCTTTATCTTCAGATGGCAACATCTTGCAAAACTATGAAACTATCACAACCAGTACACTAACATTTAAAAAAATTTTTTAAATTTATTTTGTAAGTAATTTTTTCAAGGCAGAGTCTTGCTCTGTTGTCCAGGCTGGAGTTCAATAGTGTGATCTCAGCTTACTGCAACCTCCATCTCCTAGGTTCAAGCAATTCTCCTCCCTCAGCCTCCCGAGTAGGTGGGGCTACAGGCACGTGCCAGCATGCCCAGCTAATTTTCGTATTTTTAGTAGAGACAGGGTTTTGCCATGGTTTGCCAGGCTGGTCTTGAACTACTGACCTCAAGTGATCTGCCTGCCTTGGCCTCTCAAAGTGTTGGGATTGGCCGGGTGCAGTGGCTCACGCCTGTAATCTCAGCACTTTGGGAGGTCGAGGCAGGTGGATCACGAGGTCAAGAGATTGAGACCATCCTGGCCAACATGGTGAAACCCCATCTCTACTAAAAAAATACAAAAATTAGCTGGGCGTGGTAGTGCACGCCTGTAGTCCCCGCTACTCGGGAGGCTGAGGCAGGAGAATCACTTGAACCCGGGAGCGGAGATTGCAATGAGCAGAGAACGCGCCACCGCACTCTAGCCTGGCACCTGGCTACAGAGCGAGACTCTGTCTCAAAAAAAGAAAAAAAAGTGCTGAGATTATAGGCGTGAGCCACCGCACCCAGCCAGAACATTACATTTTGATATGGTCCAGAAACAGGGCATTTCCATCACCACAAGAATTCCTTATGTTGCCCTTTTATAGATACATTCCTTTCCTTACATCCCAACCTCTCTTTAACCTGTATAGCCACTAATCTATACTCCATTTCTATACTTTTGCCATTTCAAGAAAGTTATATAAATAGAAAATGCAATGTGTAACCTTCTGAGATATTTTTCAGTTATCATAACTCTGGAGATTTATCCAGGTTGTTGCCTTTATCCCTAGTTAGTTTACTTTTTATTGCCAAGTAGTATTCCATGATATGAATGGACTGCAGTTTAACCTTTCACCCTTTGAAGGACATCCGTGTTGCTTCCCATTTTTTGTTATTATAAATAAAGTTGCTGTAAACACTTATGAACAGGTTTTATGGGAACATACGTTTTTCCTGTCTTTGGGATAAATGCTCAGGAATGCAAATTGCTCAGTTGTAAGGTAATTGCATATTTAGCATGTTAAGTATGCAACTTGCAGCCATCCCTAAAGGATACATGATTATCATTCTTATGTATATTATATACATTTGAGGAAATTAAAGCCCAGAGTAGTTAGTTCACATGCCCAAAATTACATAGCTAGTCATGTAGTGGAGCTAGTGCTTGAACCCATGTCCACCTCAACTCTCCAAATCGTCATCTTTTCCAGTCGAGACTTAGCTAAAGTATATTACCTTTTACACGTAACAGTGTTTAGAATGGAAAAACGAGGGTTCTGTTTTCCCCTGACCTTGAATCACTGAAAATGAGAAGATGATGATTTCATAGTCATACAATTGTATATGATTTTTTTCCTCAAAAGAGCAGAAAGCAAATATGAATACAGAAGACACCAATATTTATGGTAGATAGGATGAAATTAGGATTCCTAGCATTTGAATGTGAAGGAATTGAGCTTTATGATCCCATCTTTGATGAGCAGTTGAGGGGCTGGAACTGGTTGCCCATTGAATCAAGGGCAGATCCAGGACTCACATGTGAGCTCTCCGTCCCATTCCGTCTGGTTGCCATCTCTCCTTCAGCTTGCATGGCCTTCAGTGTTAGGGCAGACAGCTCATGGATGGCAATCCTCAGAAATACAGATACTGTCAATTATGGGTGTATTAGTGGTAAATATGTGAGTGGAGGAGGGGGAGAGTGAGAGATTTCCGTGTTGGATGATCTGATCATGACAGATACTGAAACTCTGATGCTGCTTATGGTTATTAGATGCACTGTGGGGAATTGCATCCCCTTCTTGTAGTCTAAAGGGTTATTTCTGGGTGACATTTTGACAGGAGGATGTCCTGTGGGAAAAGAGTGCTAACTCAACATGCTTGACCAGTAGTTAATTATTAATACTTCATGCTTGAAAGTAAAATGATGTTACTTGTATGTCTTTTATGGAGTTACTGGTATTTTGTTTATTCTTTTTTTTTTTTTTTTTTATAAAAAGGAGAAAGTTTTATTAAGCAGTTTGAGAAAATTATAGCCACAAAATTGCACATAGCTGCAAGGGTGTAAGGGTCTTTTCAACATAACTTTAGAGTCTGTGTGATTTATGCTGCTACAAGAAATGTCCCTTCTGTTTCAGAAATTTAAACAAAGGCAGGGTGCTTATCACTCTGCTTTCTACAGCCTAAATACTGTTTCTGAACTAAAATGGCTGATTTCAATTTAGTCGTTGCAGACTACAATAAAGCTAGAACGAAACCAACCTAATTTTATCTTCATAGCAGTAAAACCTTTTGAAATCAGCTTGTTGCATAACTTCTTTTTCATCTAATTTTTATTTCCAGGGATCAATGTTACTTCTATTGTAATAACAGATTTTGCCAGTGTATACTTACTTGGTTTCTGATCTTAATATTTAATGTGTAATTAATATATAAATAAGATTCCAGAAATTGGTCTGAATAAGCCCATAATCCATCTTTGCTTGACAACTAGTTTGCTACCAAGATCATTTAGTATGATTTATTATAATGATTATTGTATCAATGGTCCTTTCTTTATATGGTTTCCTATGAGAACCCTATGTAATAGCATCATGAAACATTGCTAGAAACATACAGATAAAAGGTCTAGTCTACAGCCCTCATTTTATGTATAAGCAAGTTCCGTACCTGGTAGGGATTCCATATTAAGTTTGAGAATAAGAAGCTTATAATGCATCAGTGATTTTTCAAGCAATGTTTTGGGGAAGCAGCCCTGCCCTCTCCCCACAAGCACAGGCTGCTCATGCACCCCACTAAACACATACACAGGTCTAGCCTTGCTTTCATGAGATCACTATTATTGGGGGATTCCATTTTGGGATTTATGTAACATTGTGGGATGTAAGTGTTCCACTGCAAAAAAAAAAAGTTTGAAAACTATAGTCAAGATGATTAGTAAGGCTTCTTAGGGCTCTGACATCAATGATACATAGTAAATAACATCATTTGTATTCAGGTATGTATTTATGATCTTCTGTGTGACAGGTGTGGCAATGGTGGAACTCTTTTTTTCTTTCATTTTTAGTTGATGCACAATAATTGTGCATATTTATGGGATGCAGAGTGATATTTTGATATGTGTATATAATGTGTAGTGATCAAATCAGGGTGATTACTATGTCCATCACCTCAAAAATGGTGTCATTTGTGTTGGGAACATTAAAAAATTCTCACCTCTAGCTTTTTGAAAAATGTATTACAGTTCATCATATTCACCGTACAATGCTGCAGAACACACAAACTCATTTCTCTCTATGTAACTGTAATTTTGTATCCATCAAAGAACCTCCCTCCCATTCCTCCACTTCCCAGCCTTCAATACTCGCAAGTTCTGCTTTGATGAGCACACAAAAAAAATCTTTTTTGCTCCCACATAATAGCCAGAACATGTGATGTTTGTTTTTCTGTACTTGATATATTTCACTTAACATAATGTCCTTCAGGCTCATACCTGTTGCTGCAAATGACAGGATTCCATTCTTTTCTATGGCTGAATAGTATTCCATTGTGTCTATATACTACGTTTTCCTTTACCCATTAATACTTCATGCCTGAAAGTAGAGTGGTGTTACTCATATGTTGAACATTTTTTTCATATGTTTGCTGGCCACTTGTGTATTTTTTTTTGAGACATTTCTATTCATATCCTTTGCCCACTTTTTAATTGGATTATATTTTGGATATTAATTCCTTGCTGAACACATAATTAGCAACTATTTTCTTCTACAGCTTGTCTCTTCAGTCTCTTCATTGTTTGCTGTACAGAAGCCTTTTAGTTTAAATAGTGCCATTTGTCTATTTGTGTTGGCTGTACTTTTGAAATCTTAGCCATAAAATATTTGCCTAGACTGATGTCCTGAGGAGTTTTCTTCTAGTGGTTTTATAGTTTTGGGCCTTAGGTTCAAATCTTTAATTCATTTTGAGTTTATTTTTGTATACAGTGGCAATGGTCTCCTTTCATTCTTCTGCTCTGGATATGGAATCTTCTCAACAGCATTTATTGAACAGGTTTTCTTTTCCTCAGTGTGTTTTCTTGACATATTTTACAGTTGGTTGGCTGCAAATATATGAATTTATTTCTAGGTTCTTTATTCTGCGCTAATGGTCTGTGTGTTTGTTTTTATACTGGTACCGTGTGGTTTTGGTTACTATAGCTTTGTAGCATATTTTGAAGTCAGGGAGTGTGATACTGCCAGCTTTGTTATTTTTGCCCATTATTGCTTTGGCTATTCTGGGTCTTGTGTGGTTCCATACAAATTTTAGGATTTAAGAAAATATTTCTCTGAAAAGTGTGATTTGGTATTTTGACAGGTATTACATTAAATCTGTAGATTGCTTTGGGTAGCAAGGTCATCTTAACAATATGAATTCTTCCAGTTTATGAGCATGGGACAGCTCCATTTGTTTGTATTCTCTTCAGTTTCTACCGTCAGTTTTTCATAGATGTCCTTCTGGTGGGCTCTATTCTCCTTCGTTAAATTTATTCT
This sequence comes from Cheracebus regulus, assembly GCA_963574635.1. NCBI lineage: Eukaryota > Metazoa > Chordata > Mammalia > Primates > Pitheciidae > Cheracebus > Cheracebus regulus. The sequence continues at coordinate 61,131 of CAUYQU010080959.1, read as the reverse complement.
TAAGTATTTTGTTTATGTTTTTGCAGCTGTTGTAAGTGGAATTGCTTTTTTAATTTCTTTTTTCACTACTTCATTATTGGTGTATAGTTTTATATGTTGATTTTGTATCTTGCAACTAACTCTACTGAATTCATTTATCAGTTCAAAGAGTTTTTTGATGGAGTCTTTAGGTTTTTCTGTATATAGGATCATGTCATTCACAAAGAGTGACGTTTGACTTCCTTTTTTCCAATTTGGATACCCTTTATTTCTTTCTCTTGCCTGATTGCTCTGGCTAGGACTTACAGTACTCATTATTGTTTTTTTCAGGGTTTCTCTTTCTTCCTAATTCAATTTTGGTAGGTTGTGTATGTCCAGGAATTTATTTCCTTGAGGTTTTCCAGTTTGTCAGCATGTTGTTGTTCATGACAGTCTCTAATGAGCCTTTGTTTTTCTGTGGTATCAGTTGTAATGTTTTTCATTTCTAATTACTTTCTTCACTGAAGATTTGAACCCCTCAAAGTCATCCATAAGGATTGGAATCAACCTTCCAAACTCTTGTTAATACTGGTATTTTGATCTCCTTCCATGAAGCATGGATGTTTCTAATGGTATCTGGAATAGTAAATCCTTTCCAGAAGGTTTTCAATTTACTGTCCCCAGATCCATCAGAAGAATCAATATCTATGGCAGCTATAGAGTTACAAAATATATTTCTTAAATAATAAGGCTTGAAGGTTGAAATACTCCTTGATCCATGGGGCTTCAGAATGAATTTTGTGTTAGTAGGCAAGAAAACGGCATTTATCTTCTTGTATGTCTCCATGAGAGCTCTTGGATGAGTAGGTGCGTTGCCAAAGAAATATTTTTTCTGAGCAGTAGGTCACAAGAGTGGACTCCAAATATTCAGTAAACTGTGCTTATAAATAAATATGCTGTCATCCAGGCTTTGTTATTACATTGGTAGAGCATGGGCAGTACAGATTTACCATAGTTCTTAAGGGCCGTAGGATTTTTTGAATGGTAAATGAATATTTGCTTCAACTTAAAGTCATCACTTGGCATTAGCCCCTAACAAGAGAGTCATTCTGTCTTTTGAAGCCAAGCATTGACTTCTCTAGTTGTGAAAGTCTTAGATAGTGTATCATTCCAATATAAGGTGGTTTCATCTACATTGAAAGTCTGTTTGTTTTGTTTTTTGTTTTTATACTTTAACTTCTGGGGTACATATGCATAAAGTGCAGGATTGTTACACAGGTATACATGTGCCATGGTGGTTTGCTGCACCCATCAACCCATCATCTACATTAGATATTTCTCCTAATGCTATCCCTCCCCTTGCCCCCTACCCTCTGACAGGCTCCAGTGTGTGATGTTCCCCTCCCTGTGTATGAGTTCTCATTGTTCAACTCCCATCCATGAGTGAGAACATGTGGTGTTTGGTTTTCTGTTCCTGTGTTAGTTTGCTGAGAATGGTGGTTTCCAGCTTCATCCATGTCCCTGCAAAAGACGTGGACTCATCCTTTTTTATGTCTGCATAGTATTCCATGGTGTGTATGTGCCATGTTCTCTTTATCCAGGCTGTCCTTGACGGGCATTTGGGCTGGTTTTTAGTGTCACCACCTCATCAATCATCTTAGCTAGATCTTCTCGATAACTTGCTGCAACTCCACCATGTGGGTTTTGTGTTACAGAGACGAATTCCTTCCTTAAACCTCATGAACCAACCTCCGCTAGTTCCCTCGTTTTCTTCTGTAGTTTTCTCTCCTCTCTGAGCCTGCATAGGGTTGAAGCAAGTTAGGGCTTTCATCTGGATTAGGCTTTGGCTTAAGGGATGTTTGTAGCTTGTTTGATCTTCTGTCCAGATCACTAAAACCTTCTCCGTATCAGCAATAGGCTGTCTCACTTTCTTATTATTTGTGTGTTCACTGGAGTAGCACTTTTAATTTCCCTCAGTAACTTTTCTTTTGCATTCACAACTTGGCTGTTTTGTGCAAGATGGCTGTCTTTGAGCTGATCTTGATTTTCAACATGCCTTCCTTACTAAGGCTAATCATTTCTAGCTTTGGAATCACAGTGAGAGACCTGCAGCTCTTCCTTTCATGTGAACATTTAGAAGCCACTGTCAGGTTACTAATTGGGCTAATTTCAGTATTACTGTGTCTCAGGATATGGAGGGCTGAGGAGGAGCAGAGAGACGGGAATGAAATTGGTGAAGCTGTCAAAATGCATACATTTATCGATTAAGTTAACTGTCTTATGTGGGCACCATGTGTGGTGCCCCAAAACAATTACAGTAGTAATGTCAGAGAACACTGATAACCATAACAGACAGAACAGTGAAAAGTTTGAATTATTGTGAGAATTATGTGACAACAGACACATGAAGTGAACACATGCTGTTGGACAAATGGTGCTAATAGACTTGCTTGACAGAGGATTGCCTCACACCTTCAATTTGTAATAAATGCAAGATCTGTGACGCACAGCACAGTGCAGCTCAGTACATACAATGAGGTGTGCTGATAATTTTGTTTGGTTGAGTGTGTCTTTCAAGGATATTTGATTAAACTCTGTATATCCTATAGATGCAGGTAATTACAACACGTCGCTGATAATAAATGAATATTTGATCTAAGACTTCTTTATGGTCTCTTCTGCAAGACATAGGGAAGATCAGAAGAAGGACTGTGTTTTTTTGAAGAAAGAGAAACTTGTTTTCTGGTATGGGTTTTTCTTTTTCCTTCTCTTCTCTTCTCTTGTCTTTTCTTGACTTTTTTTTTTAGATGAAGTCTCACTTACTCTGTCATCAGGCTGGAGTGCAATGGCACAATCTCGGCTCACTGCCACCTCTGCTTCCCAGGTTCAAGTGATTCTCCTGCCTCAACCTCCCAAGTAGCTGGGACTACAGGCACCTGCCACCATGCTTGGCTAATTTTGTATTTTTAGTGGTGACAGTGTTTTACCATGTTGGCTAGGCTGATCTTAAACTCCTGACCTCAGGTGATCTGCCTGCCTTGGCCTCCCAAAGTGCTGGGATTACAGACATGAGCCACTGCACTAGGCCAGGTTTTTCTTCAGAACAGTTGGGACTCTCACCTATAGTTCCTTAGGTCAGTGAAAATTCTATTGCTTCCTCTCAGTAACATCACTGTATCTGTATCTCTGTTCAGCTTAATCATACATCCAGCCAGATGACAAAAGGGAGAAATCATGCTCACTTCCTTCATCACGATGGTACATTGCTAAGCGTATGGCTGGAGTTTATCTCTCTGCAAGACACCAAGTCCTGGGAATTTCTGTCTATGCTTTCTTTGTGTAGGCCAGCCTGGTGTGTAGGACACAGCTTTTTCTGAGCTATGAGTGTTCGGACCTAACATCATTCTCTTCAGGATCCAGTTAAGGAATTCCAGAAAATGACCCTCACAGTACTGATACTTCTTTTCTATTTTTAGAGGGATGTGAGATGTCTTTGTGTTTGGCGCACATGTGGATGGAGCTCTCTTTCTGATGGTGCTGTCATGTTCAGGGCAATCTGTTTCTTTACTTCTGAATCAGATTTGCGGTAACTTCCTTTCTAGATGCCGTCGACCAATATATCTTTAACCTTTTGTTGTTAGGGCAGAATGAGGTGGTTCTTTTTTGGGAAACAGATAAAATGTTTGCTATATTATACATCTGTGATTGTATCCTGGAATATTTCATAGTTTCTCTCTTCCATATTATATTGCAGAAAGCAGAATCTGATGCAGTATTAAAAAATATTGGGCTATGATATAAGCAACCTGATTCTCATCTCAATTTGACCTGTAGGTTACCTGGTCAGGACATTTGCTGTAAATTCAGTGATGTCTGTAGTTCCTCATTTCCCTTCCCACCTAATAATGATAGCCATATAATAATTTTGAAGGAATTAACTGTCTTTATTCTTTATTTTTTAAAAACCAAATGGTCAGTATTTGCCATCCACAGAAGTCTCTCTGAAATAGTAGCTAACAACTACTAGGTGTGTATTAAGTACCAGGTAATATTTTCAGCAACACACACACACACACACACACACTGCTTTTGTAATAATCCTGTGCAGTGGGTTCTGAGGTTAAATGACCCACCAAAGATAAATAGCTAGAAACTGGAAATGCAGGATTTGAACTCAGGCCCTGTAGCTCCCGAGTGTGCCATCTTTTTGCTGTATGTCCCTCTTTGTCTTAAAGTTGAAAGCCATGGCTTCTTTTTTCTAGTGAATATAACTCCCAGAGTGAAACAGTTGATTCTTAGCAGCATCCTTTTTTCTTTTCTTGACAATCCTAAAATAGTAATGATTTTGGAAAATGGGAAAGAACAACTCTTTTCTAGTGAAAATGTCTGTTGGGGGAGACAGGGAATGATTCAAGCAGCTTCACTTGGTCATTTTCAGACATGTAATACTCTCTGTCATATCTTTGAATTCTATAATCTAGTAACAAGACACATTTGATTCATCTGCTAGAGCTAGCTATATTATCTAATCTTTGTTTTCTAATTGCTCATTTTAAAGGATCACAGTTATGCACAGGCAGCCATTCCAGCACAGCTCTCCATCAGTGCCCTCAGCATATCATTTGTTGAGACTCTTCTCACTGATTAGCAAGAGTTTGCTTTTGAAGTAGATGCTGCTTTAATTCCCAGCACTTGTGTCTTTTAGCTGTTCTCATTCACCATGGATACTGAAGCCAGGACAATTACACAGTGACTTGGAGAGGAACAGAAACCTGCCTGTGTCCTAATGGAGAGGCACAACTGGGTGGGAAGTCTAGAGAATGTGTTGATAGAGAAGTTAAGCGGTATCCCTTATTGAAGCTTAAAAATTGTACATTCTAACAAGCGATCTCACTCTTTCTAAATTGCATTCTACTATCCTGATGTGAAAAAGGGAAAGAGAAAATTCTTCACAGAATTAAAATCTAGATAAGAAAATCTAGAGTTAAGGTTATTTTTGTTATTTACTGTTGTGACCCTGGCACTGTGGAAAATGCAGAAGTGAAAGCCTTCTGCTCCCTAGCCACTCCTAATATTTCAAAGGGATTTCTTTTAACAATTTGATGTGTATTCCAGAATGCTTTCCATGTGTACCCACACACATATGTGCATGTGCAGAGTTATATTAGTTATACCCACTACAATTTGCTGGTAACATTTTCTTACTCAACAGTGGCTCAGGTCCTTTCTATACTAGTAGATACAGCTCTTTTTTAATGTCCATATACATAGCATAATAATAATGTAGCATAATAATAATTGCTAACAATTATTGAGTTCTTATGTGTCAGGTGTTTTACTAAACTCTATATACAGGTGAGGAAACCAAGATTTATAGAGTTTATGTATGTTGCCCCAGGTCACACTGTTAGTATGTGGCAAAGTCAGGATTTAAACCACGGCTGCGTGGCTGCAGAACCCATGTTCTTAACTCTTTCAATGTGCACTGCGATTCTCATACTTGATCTCCTATTGATAGACACTGACCTTCTTTTCTACCATAACCAATATTTTTGTAATGAATATCATTGTATACAGATGCTTGAGAAAGTATTTCTCTCTGATATGTGCATTTTAGTGTTTGAGAACAAACCTGCTTTTGAAAACAATTTTTGCCCATACTGACTTGTGCAGAGACTAATGTCTTAAGTACAGCAGTGCATCTTCTCGATAATGATCATGAATTTCAGTTCTCTTGTCATTTGACTAGACTTTTATTTATTTAACAAAGGACCCACCGTCTGTGGCTATGCTCAGCAGTGCTTACATTTAGTTGCTGCAGATGTTCATGTTTCCAGCTATCAGTGTCCCTTGAAACTAGGAGAGGAAACCCTGATTATGTAACAGTTTTAAGTGCTGTGCTCCTCAGCTGTCAAACCTTCCAGGAGGTCACAGACAGAACGTCGAAGCCACAGAGCACTCACAAAGTGAGGTGCTGTTACCCTGTGCTCAATGTCACATCCAAAAGCACAGTTTCATTTTTCCATCTTTCCATTTTCCATTTGAATGGGTTTTGATTTGCTGAAAAATGAATAAAAATATGCAAACAAAAAACTTGATGTGTAAAATTTTTGCCTGTATTGCTGAGAAAGCAATAGAATTGAATTGAGAGAGTGTTTCATCAATGGAGTGATAATTACATCAGGGTGTGTGGAGGCTGATCAATAATATAATGATGAATATTCTACCTTCCTGGACCTCTTTCTTTCCACAAATCTATATGACCAGTCTTTACACTGGACCGGGTGGCTAGCTGGGCAGGCAGGTGTTTCTGTGGTTGTATGAACCCAAGTCCATGGACACTGGACCTCCTGTTAGGCCGCTCCATCACCTCCCATCACTTGACTGCAGACAGTTCTGTGTCAGAGGCTCTGTGAGATAGTGCAGCTGATCAGGAATCAGAATATACCATCTGTTCCACAGGAAGATTAAGTCCCTCTCCAGGGTAGAGTTATATATTGTAACTGAAACAGAAAGACGTAGTAGAATTCTGTATCCATGTTGCAAGGCTTCAAAGTTCCTCTGTCTTCCCTGAACTTTGCTGTTTGGTGGCAGCAAAGGCAGTAGAAGAGGAACTTTTGATCTTCACCTAAGGTGAAGAAAGGAGCTTCTATCAGAGATTGAGAGATATACTTAATGTTTTCTTTTCCTCTCTTAAATTGGTGACTACCTTGCAGTTGTCATATGTTTCTGCTATTGGTGTTGAGAATAATTAACCATTACCTTTACAAAGCAAATTATATTCTCTTCAGTATCTATTTTTACAATAAAATGTGCTGTTTACCTAGACAAACCTCTAAGCATTTGCACTGGGAGTTGTATAAATATCCTCCCAGTACATACTCATGCAGATAGGCCTTAAGAAAAGCTGTAGGTTTGATGCTATAATGAATGATGAGTTTCAGATTCAGTCACGTTAAAGAGAGGTTGGAAATCAGAGAGGCAGAAACGTGGGTAAGACCATGAGTTTTACAATCAGGCTTTCTGATTTCAATTCTGTTTCTAACCTAGAAAAAATTATTCACACTCATGGGCTTCAGTTTTCTTATCTATAAAATGAGACTGATAATTATGATGAGTATCTACTAGCTTGTCATAGAATTATGTGAGCTTACACCAAAAGAGCATTTAGAATAGTATCTGGCACAGAGTAAGTGCTCAGTTCAATAAGTGTAAGCTACTGTTGTCATTATTGTTATGATTTCGTAATTATTATTTTGCTATTCTAACAGGCTCCTTTCTTATAATGAGTCAGGACCGAAACTAAGGCATTTGAAATGGAGATGTCAAAGTTTTGAATACCAAGTTAGGTTTGGTGTTTGTTGGAAAGGAAACAGAATTTACAGACTTTATAGGCTTTGAAACCTAAGTGGTTAAGAAGAATTCTCTTCATTATGTAAGTTCCCTTAGTTCACTGGGAAATCAAGACCACAAGAAGCCTCCCGAATGTTTTTAGCAATTTCTCATGGAAAATCAAGGGTGTGGAGAATACTGTTTTATTTATGGGACTTTTTAAAAGGTATTGTGCTGAAGAAAAGGAAGTCAGTATAGATTTTCCTTGGCTGTTAGCCTCTAGATAAGTCTTACTGGATTCAGCAGTATGCTGTGCTCTTGTGCAATGGTGGCAGAAAGTAGATGTCAATTCTGTCAGTAAGATAGGGTTATGATCAGATGGACACCATAATACTCTGCTTCGATTGGGTAGAGGAGGCTGTGAAATTCCTTGCTTCTAAGAATTGAATACTTGTGAAAATGATGGTAAACTCTTCTGGCAGGTCAGTAACAAGTCTATAACCAAGAAGATGTATATTGTGTTTGTGAAGAGAAAAATGCTTTGAAATCACCTTTCTTTCTAATCTGTCTTACATATATGTTAAATTGCTTCATGTCATGCTGCTATATATGTATTTTCTTTCAAAGGCCTGAATTCCAAGAAAGCAACAATTCTATTTTTAATACTGTTCTTTATTTTTAAAAATATGTATTTTATGTGTGTACATTTATATATATATATATTTATATTTAGTACCTTGGTACTGGCCTTATAGGATTTGAAAAAATTAAATTATTAATTGCATTTTTCTTTCATTGGCATTTAAGATAGTACAGATGCACCTTACATAATCTAGACATGAATTCTTGACAACATGACAAACACATATTTAAAACTTTATTGTTCAGGTGAGTCTCTTTATGTCAAGAACACAGCTAAGATCATCTTTAGTGGAGATAAAAAAGATAGGATTTTTTTGGTTGGTCTTTTTGACAATGCTTTTGAATTCTAAAAGGTTCTATGGCCAATATTTGTAACTCAGACCTAGGATTTAGAGAATGTCATTGGCTACATTAAAAATATTTCTCTTTTAGCCTTTCTTTTCTAATCTCTTGTTTTCGAAGAGATCAGAAGAAGAGCTATCAGGCAGTGCAGAGACTCTCGAGCAGAGTTTGGCACTGTTGATGTTTTGGGCTGGATAACCTTTTGTTGTGGGGACTGTCTTATGCACTGCAGGATGTGTAGCAGTATCCCAGGCCTCCGCCTACTAGGCGCTAGTCACACTTTCCTACCCAGTCCTCAGAATCAGACAGGTCTCCAAACATTGCCAGACTTTGTCGGGGGAGGAGCAAAGTCACCCCTGATTAAGAATCACGGGAGTAGAGAGTAATCGAAAAATTCAGGAATGCAAAAAGCTCAGAGAAGGTAGGGCTCAGAGGAAGTGGAAAGGTAGCAGGGATTCAGGCTTTCCAAATCAACAAAATAAAATTTTCTCTTCAGAAAAAAGAAGTGAAGAACCAAAGAAGATACCAAGAAATTATCTGCAACATTTAAGCCAAAGCACTGATACGTTTAACACGTAGAGAGTATAAGCTAATCAAGAAGAAATCTGCTGGGCATGGTGGCAGATTACACCTGTAATCTCAGTGCTTTGGGAGGCCAGGGCAGGAGAATGCTTGAGCCCAGGAGTTTGAGACCAGTCTGGGCAAAGTAGCTAAATCGGTCTCTACAAAAAAAAAAAAAAAAAAAAAAAAAAGCCAGCGTGATGATACAGACCTGTGGTCCTAGCTCTTTGGGAGTCTGCGGCAGGAAGATCGTGTGAGCCTCAGACTTTGAGGCAGCAGTGAGCTGTGATTTTGCCACTGTACTCCAGCCCAGATGACAGAGCAAGACCCCACCTCTAAACAAGCAAAAAAATGTTTAAAGAAAAAAGAAATCAATTATATATATGTGTGTATGTATATATATATGTAAATAGACAAAGCACGTGAAGCTCCATTTTTACACAGAAATATGATGGCAAACATTTAAAATATTCAAGCTCATCTATAAAATGGATGATGTCTTGTTCTTACTGTTTCTCTGAAGTTCAAAAGTCATTAGAAGAGGCAGAGCAAGTTGAGTGCCTTGACTGTGCAGGGTGGGGTCCTAGAAGAGAGGGAAGCCACAGTGGTTCAAAGCTGAGTGTCTGAATGCAGGGGAAGCGAGAACATTCATGTGTTAACCTTGGAGCCGGACAGGAGAGGGCAACAGAGCATGGCCTGTTGTTTTAGAAAGGGAAGAAACTGGAATAAAACTCTGTTCATTAGAGATATTGATGTGAACTCTGCGTATTCAACAGAGAGAAAAGGCTGTGCACAAATAAACATAGATGCAAATCTTTGTGTTAAGTGTGTTCCACATACATCTGCTTCCTAGTTCTGTCCACCGAGAGAGCTTGGGAACAGTAACACCTAGTGCACACCTAGTCCTAGACTGTGGTTTCTAGATACTGTTCTCTACTTAAAAGTGCCTTTCGGAAGAATGACTGATTCCAGGGCTGGAACAAAGAAAAGTAGAAGATGAGCCTGGGGTATCTTCTTGTTTGATAAAGTAAAGAAATGCTCAAAGATGAGGAGATAGCAAAAGGACATATGAGTCAGCTTGAAGAGAGGCCCCTGCTAGCCAAATATGTGGTAATTTGAGCATCAAAATAATGATAGTAATAGGTTATAACTCACTGAATAACAGGAATTTGTGAGTTCATATTGACCTCAGTAAGTCAGTGCTTAAAGTCTTAAGTTTGATGAGGAATGGCATGTTAACATAGTCTCAGAGTAACTCTCCCCACTCCCAAATTCTTACGAATTACAAAGGGAAAATGAGAAACTTCACAGTGGAGAAGTCTGACAGATAACACCTTAACCAAGTGATCAAAATTAAGAGCATCAGTAAGAAGACTGATTGAAGTTATGTACACCTAATAGGATATGAGAAGAACACAGCGTCATTACTGTGGTATTCCTGCCAAAGATGCATAACCTGAATCTATTCATGAAGAAACATCAAGCAAACCCAAATTGAGACACATCGTACAGCAAAATAACTGGTCTTTCATCTTCAAAAGTGTCAAGCTCATGAAAGTTAAGCAAACAGAAGCCTTGGTTCTGAACTGGAACCGTTTACGATGAAACATGATCGTGGTGGAAGGATTGGTGAATCTTGCACAGCATCCTAGGATTGGATGGTAGTAATGTATCAATGGCAACTTCCTGATTTTCGTAGGTGTAGACAGTGTCATTGTATATAAGAAGTACACAATTTGGAGGTGATGGGCCATTGTATTGGCAACTAACTCTCAAACAGCTAAGAAAAAATAAGTTGTATTACTCTATTTTTGCAATTGTTCTCTAAGTTTAAGACTGTTTCAAAATAAAAGTAAAAATGAACGGTAGCAGTGCTGATAGCCTCATACCTTGCGGATACTCTTTGCAACAAATATATTGGAAGCCTTAAACATGTTCATGTTCTGACTGACAGTTGTTATTCTGTCCGCAGTGAGCAAACAACTTTGGAAAGACACTTGTGTTAAGCAGAAAAGTCATATTAATAGCTGTATATGCAGAATGGGTTCTTAACTAGGTACAAAAGAAATCGTAGAAAGAAGACTGGAAGCCCCGTCTCCCACTGTTGTTAGTGTTAGACCCATAAGGCAGGATGGTTTTGAATGGCCACACCTTGGCTGAACTGTTTTTCTATTCTTTCTTTCCAGTATCTGTCTATTCTCATTAACGTCATTCCGAGTTCCTTGCTTTCTTTTTTTTGGACTTGGCTAGCTCACCATGCTGCTTCCTTCCGCCCTCGTCTCAGCCCATCCTTGCCCTCTTCCACAGCGCTTCTGCCTTCTTTTGTTTTACTGAGGGCAAGATCTCTTGTGTTTGCTGTGCTGATTTTCACATGTTCACAAGTATGCTGTTGTTCTGTTTCTTTTCTTTTCTTTTTTTTTTTTTCTTTTGAGACCAGGAATTTGTGAGTTCATGCTGACCTGACTGTCACCCAGACCGGAGGACAGTGGCGCTATCTTGGCTCACTGCAGCCTCTGCCTACTCAGGAGGCTGAAGCAGGTTCAAGCAGTCCTCGTGCCTCGGCCTCCTGAGTTGCTGGGACTACAGGCACCCACCACCACGCCCGGCTAATTTTTCTATTTTTAGTAGAACCGGGTTTTACCATGTTGACCAGGTCCCAAATGTCTGACCTCAAATGATCCGTCCGCCTTGGCCTCCCAAAGTGCTGGAATTACCGGCGTGAGCCACTGAGCCTGGCCCGTTCCGCTGCTTTAGCATGATATTTCATTTTCCTTTTACTATACTATTTTTTTTAAGAGATGGGGTTTCACTGTGTTGTCCAGGCTGGCCTTGAACTCCCGGGCTCAAGCAGTCCTCCCACCTCAGCCTCCCAAGTAGCTGGGACTACACACGTGAGCCACAGCACCCGGCTTATGCTAATTTTGTGTAGACCTCATGTCAGTGCTTTTCTGTTTCTGGTCTGTGTCTGCCGCTAACAGGATCAGCCTAGCCATGACTGGCTCAGGACTCCAGGATTCCAGTGAGCAAGGATGACTGCTTAGGCCTCGACCTGAGACTTCAGAATGCTCTCTAGTTCCTTAGGACGTTAGAAATAAAATTATTATATGATCCAGTAGTTCTCTTCCTAGGTACATACCCCCCAAAATTGGAAGCAGGTACTCAAACATAATTGTACACATTTGGTCGGAGCAACCCGCATGTCTATCAACAGGTGTATGGATACACAAAATGCGTGACACATATAAGATGGAATTCAGCCTTAAAAAGGAAATTTTGACACATGCTATAACATCGGTGAACCTTGAAGACATACTAAGTGAAATAAGTCAGTTACAAAAGGGCAAATGGGTGGTTCCACCTCCGTCAGGTACCTAATGTTGTGAAGTTGGTAGAGACAGATGGTGGGTGCCAGATCTCAGGGGGAAGGGTAGGGAATGAAGGTTATTGTTGATGAGTGCAGAGTTTCAGGTTTAGACGATGGAAAGCGTTCTGGAGATGGATGGTTGTAGTGGTTGCACAACAATATAAATGTACTTCATAGCCACTGAACTGTGTACTTAAAAAGAGTAAACCATGTTATATATATATTCAACCTCAGGTAAACATGTTTTTAAATGCCATACAGTTGTTAGACGGTAGAACACTCAGTGACGAATGCTGTACTTAAAGGAAATTTTCCTCAGATTCTTGGATAGGGGATCTCTGTTATCTTTAGCTTACAGTACTGTGGCTACTGGAGTGGCCAAGGAAAAAATGTCTCTTCTTTTCTCTGAAGGTTTGCTGAAAATCAGCTGATAAAAGTCATTAAAAAGCATACACATTTATTAATGTGCATAAGGGAGAGTCACAGTAATGACCCTACCACAGCCTGGGGGACAGGTGTATACACCCTTCTTCTTAGGGGAAAGGGAGATAGGAAGTGTCTGTGATTTTAACAGGGTGGTCACTGGTTTTTAGGGAATTCTGTGGGCTGGAAGAACATCCGGTGGCTTGGGACCATCTGTTGGGCCCACAAAGCAGACAAGAGTCTGTTCAGGTGTGTTGACAGGTGTCAGTCTTGTTCTGTGATACGAGGTCAGTTACTGAAAACTCAGGGAAAGAACCAGAGGTAATGGCATTTCTTCTTTGGCAGGTCTGGGAGTTTAGGCAGATGAGGGAACTCAGTGAACAACTTCATCATCTGCTTTGGGAGAGAGAGCAGATTGAGAGGCAGTGGGTAGAGGGGAAGGTCAGAGAGACCCGGAGGCCTCTTCAGTTCCGCGTGTCAAAGTGCCATATTTTTGGGTATTGGTTTATGAGCCCCAACACTGAATTCTGTACCTTCATGGGTATTTTAATGGGAAATTAGAAGTAATTATCTATAAGTCTGAAAGTCTAAAAGTAGCTCTTATTAGACACCTGCTATGAATAGATAATCCTTTAAAACTATCGACAATAGCTTTACAAAAGATCTGTTATTGTGTCATTTACCATATTGTGGAAAACTAGAGAGGTTAATAATGTGGCTATGTTTAACCACCCTACTAAGTACTAAAAAGTCAGGGTTAAGTGACTCTTGGTTCAAAGTTCATGCTATTTCATGAAACTCCACTTCCTACAGAAAGCATGAATGCGGCATTATCTGATCACCAAGAAGTCATGTGGGCTGCACTTTACAATTTGTTGCTTAGGACAGATACTTGCTTTTATATCTTTTCATCAGCAGAATTGCTGATGAAAGCCAGATTCCTCCAATGCCTCTGAACTCTGATGTATTTTCATTTTTTCTTCTGTATTCTCTTTTTTCTATTTATAAAACAAGATACTGTGTACTGAATACCAGAAAGCTTCTTGAGGGTACTTTTTCAGCCCTCTCTTCTCAGAAAGCAGGAATACAGACATTTGATGCTTTGTAACAGGGACAGTACGAGAAACGCACGTCATCTCTTTCTAGTGCAGCTTATTATTTTCTGTATAATTCTCCTTATATCTTCTCATCAACTTTTATACAAATGCATTTTTGAGTACTTTTCCAGCTACACATGCCAGACCGTCTAATAGCTGGCATGTCCCATTAGGCTGGGGTTTGCCCATCAATCAGTTTGATCTCATCCCTGCTGCATTGACAAGATTTTCATTGTCAAATTGCTCTAAAAAAACCTCCACAAATTCAAAATTAAATAAATGTAACATATCAAAACAATGACTGTTACATTATAGGTTAGAAATCACATAGTACCTGCTACTACGTAATAAAATTATGCGGCCGGGCTCAGTGGCTCAAGCCTGCAATCCCAGAACTTTGGGAGGCCAAGGTGGGCGGATCACTTGAGGTCAGGAATTTGACACCAGCCTGGACAACATGGTAAAATCCTGTCTCCTAAAAATACAAAAATTAGCTGGGTATGATGGTGCGTGCCTGTATTTCCAGCTACTCGGGAGGCTGAGGCAGGAGAATCGCTGGAACCCGGGAGGTGCAGGTTGCAGTGAACTGAGATCGCACTACTATACTCCAGCCTAGGCGACAGAGTGAGATTTTGTCTCAAAAATAATAATAAAATAGGGCCGGGTGCAGTGGCTCACGCCTGTAATCCCAGCACTTTAGGAGGCCAAGGCGAGTGGATCACGAGGTCAGGAGATCGAGACCATCCTGGCCAACCTGGTGAAACCTCGTCTCTACTAAAATACAAAACATTAGCCAGGTGTGGTGGTGCATGCCTGTAGTCCCAGCTACTCAGGAGGTTGAGGCAGGAGAATTGCTTGAAGCCGGGAGCCGGAGCTGAGATTGCACCACTGCACTTCAGCCTGGGCAACAGAGTGAGACTCCGTCTCAAAAAAATATAATGAAATAATAAAATAAAATAATGTGAATTGAAAAATCAGCGTAGGTATTGAATGAGGGATTCTTGACATGTCAGTTTCCTCATGTTTAAAGCACACACAAAAACCCTATGAAATGTAGTCTTATCTTATTCGGCACATTTGAGAAATGGTGCTGGATTCTGTGTTTTCCTCGTGGAAATGTAATTCCTGTTTCTGTTGGTTCCTTTCAAATATTAAGCATGCTCTTTTGTAGCAGAAGAGTGAAAATAGTGCCTACCAAAAACAGTAGAGTGTTTTTTCTTGATGTGAATTAAGATTTCTCAGAACTTAGCTTTCTCAATCATTTGCCTAAAATGTGCCCCGGGACCTTGTCATGTATCCATTCTCCTCTATGTGTGGTAGGAATGGGTGAGTGATAGACATGCATATGATAATTGAAGATCAGAACATATGTGATGGAATCTATTTCTTTCTGCCTTTTCCCTGCCATGGAGTTTCCTTAAGGGAAATGTTGCCTGCACATAGATTATTGTGTGGGGAGGGGCGTAGGGGTGGGGAGAGTGGCAATTGGTAAAACTGCATTTACACAGATCTCAATGTTTTCCTGCATGTATTTGCATTTACTACATAGGAACATATGCACGCGCTATCGATAGAGGCGATTACAAAAACTGTTAATGCCTCCTGGAAGGTGAAATCACAAACTGCAAAGGTTTCTTGCCAGGGAAAATGTAGAAATGACACTGCCACCTGTTGTTTAAACCAGGGAATTGCTACAAGTTCTGTTGCACCAGTGAGGGGCAAATGCTAAAAATACACTTCTCCTCTCTCCTCACATGGAAACTCTAACTTCTTATGTATTCATATAACCCAATACATTTGCTATAAAACATTCTATCAAATGTGGGTTTTCACAGTGTGAAACAAGGGGAAAATAGTTTATTGAAAACATACTTAGGTCTTTATTGTCATTGTGTGTGGTTTTCCACACTTAATATAATAGAGCCTAAGTCTTTCTATTTTGTGTAGTTTTTCCCTCAAGAAGACAAAAAAAGGAATGTATCTTCCTTATGCTAATGATGGACTTTTCGAAAAGGCAGGAAAGTACTTGGGACTAGTGTCCGTGGCTTATGTTCAGGCATCGAGCGAGCAATTGGTCGCAGTGTGAGTGGGTCATGATGCTGACAGCCAATACCAGTTTCATTTGGGTGTCAGCTGAAAAGCTGAGTTCTTCTGCAGCGAGGAAGAGATAGCTACTGAGGGCATTAAGAGCTGGTATTCAGTCTGTGTAAGGAACAAGTGTAAACTTAGCAAGATAAGGAATTTGTGTGTGATCATGCAGATTTCAGTGAGTTATCAATCCACTTTAATTGCTAGAACCAGTGCTCGCCACCCATATTAATTAGTTATGCTGTTCTTCTACATGAATTATCATGGTATGATTTAGTGATTTTAACAGAGTCAATGAACTCTGTTGAAAACTGGATGGCTGGGTCAGAAGGCAGTTAACTAAGACGGAGCTCGCACTGGGGCCTTTGTGAGCAGGAATTCCCACTCACAGCATAGACAGTGGCCTAGGTGGTTTTTAAATTCTTGCTCCTATTTACATCCTTTTTCTAAATTTTTACAGGAACATAGACCAAACCTATAGTGATCACTCTCTGACCACGTTAAACCATTACTAGTAAACTTTAAGTTGTTTTATTGAGGATCGACACCAGCTGATGATTTCTATATTGGTATTTAAAATTCAAGAAAATCAAAGCTCAGGCAGAATAGAAAAAGAAAATGAAATAATATGAAGTCCCAGAGAGGAGGAAGAGGTGTTTGAGGAGTGTTTTTCAACCTTGGTAAGTTCTTCAGGTCTTAGGGCCTTGATTTCTCCATCTATAAAATGGGGAATTCAGATCAGAAACTTTTTGAGGCTCTTTCTGCCTGTCATTTTGTTGCTGTGTTTGAAGCTCACCTTGCTAATACTCCATTAGATCTCAGCATTTGTCATACTGCTTAAAATGTAGATTTCCAGTCCAGGTGTGGTACTAGACATTGCTCTTCCTGGACCACATGTGTTGACAAGATGACTTCTTGAGCCATCTTCAAGCCTCGTGATTCTCGAAGCATCTTATATGTCCTTCCTATGAAAGAAAGTATCCAAAGTTTTCTTAGGAGACTGTGAAACTAGGATAAACACAGCTTTTCTTGGGGAAACACGTCTTTCCTCAGCCTTCTTTAGCCTAATATTTTTGATGTTCAGGACCTAATATCTAAATAGGTGACACAGATAGCCATAGAGACCGTGCCACAGTTAATACCTAATGCCTTCTAACAGCTACGTCATGGAACAGTTATTTGCGACTTCTAAACCTTAAGATTGGATGAGTCTGCTTTTTAATCTAAGAAATATTTTGGGATGGGAAATTAACTTTTCCCCATTTCCCCTTCTCTTTCCTATTTGGATTTTCTCCATCACACTAGTCGTTTGATGCGCAAGCAAAGATAACTCGGTTAACTGCTTGCCAAAAGTGCACTCATATATCTCCTGCAAAACTCATTTTTAAGTAAACCAAAGTAGTAGGAAATGAAGAAAAGCGAGAGGGAGTTTATTAAACTACGTTTAGGCTTCCTGGCGTCACTGGGCTCTGGATACATGTTGATCAACTCTTACCGGTGGGTGCATCATGCTAGAGCTCTCAGTCTTTCTCTGCATGGAGAGGCTTCATCTCTGGTGTGAGGTCTGGTCGTGAACTGATAAAAGGAGGATAAAACAAGAGCTGGGGATACTTTTTAAAAATCCGTTTTATCCTGCTGTGATTGAATTGTTGCCCCTGATAGACAGAACATATGATATATGATTCTGTATTGTTTCTCAACAGAGAACTAGAAAAAGGAAAGAAACTACGATGACCTTCACAAGCACAATTTTCACTTTTTCTTCTGTTTTGTTTTTTGGGACAGTCTCATTCTGTCTGTTGCCAGGCTGGAGTTCAGTGGCACGATCTCGGCTCACTGCAGTCTCCCCCCATCACCCCAGGTTCAAGCAATTCTTTTGTCTCAGCCTCCCAAGTAGCTGAAACTACAGGCATGAGCCACCATGTCCAGCTAATTTTTGTATTTTTAGTAGAGACAGGGTTTCACCACGTTGGCCAGGATGGTCTCAATCTTTTGACCTTGTGATACACCCACCTTGGCCTCACAAAGTGCTGAGATTACAGGCATGAGCCACCACACCTGGCCTTTTTTTTTTTTTTTCCAAAAGAAGGAGTCTCGCCCTGTCATTGAGGTTGGAGTGCAGTGGCGTGATCCTAGCTCACTCTAACCTCCGCCCTCTGGGTTCAAATGATTCTCCTGCCTCAGCCTCCCAAGTAGCTGGGATTAAAGCCATGTGCCAACACACCTTGCTTATTTTTGTATTTTTAGTAGAGATGGATTTCACCACATTGCCCAGGCTGGTCTCAAACCCGACTTCAAATTATCCACCTGCCTCAGCCTCCCAAAGTGCTGGGATTACAGGTGTGAGCCACCACACCTGGCCAAAAATATTGTTGTGGTTGTTGTTGTTTTAAGTTTTTGTTATTGGGGATAATACTAACAGAGCTTTATAACAAACTTTATAATAAACATGATCTTACATGAGACAGCATCCTATTCCAGTAGCTTCTTCCACTTCATTCTGGTTATTCTGCCTTGGGTCACAACAATAGTTTTGAAAGCATTTTAATGTCTTGTCTCCTTTTTTAAATCATGAGAATACTAAGACCTGATTAGAGAGACTGACCTGAAGGCTCTGGCCATGTTCAGTGTTGGAAGTAGGTGAGCTAACATGATTTCCACTGCATTATATATACACAAACCAGTATTCTGTCTTGCTTTGTTACCCTTTAATGTACGTGTGTGTGTATACTCATATATATTACAGAGTAATCAAGTTCCAGTTAAATGTATATATTCGTAAATATTTCTGTGACTTCAAAAAATGTGAAAACTCTTAGTTTAGACAAGAATGCATTAAAGTTAGGATTGTAGACTTTTCCTAGAAATAGAAGGGACACTGAAAGAAGAGCAGTGAGGTCCTCTAGCTTCAGGCTGCTTTGTGTCAAAAACAACCTCGACAAATCACCTATACTTTGTATGTTAGTATATCCCCCATTACATGAATTCCAGCCTGCATTGATAACTTAGCTCCTACAGTCTGAAGCATTGTGAGTGCCCTGAAGGATGCTACGTTAAAGTGCTTTGAGCTGGTTTCACATTATGGCCCAACGACACACACCTGTAGATTTGTTGCCAGTTTTACACCACTGTTTTATATAGTTGCGATGTATTAAGTGTTGACTATGGGCCAGGCATCTCACAGCAGCCCTGGTTTTCTTCTTCTGCAGCTAAGGGGAGGGAGCTGAAGCTGAGTGACTTGGCCAAGGTGACGCTGCTAGCAAGCGATAACGGCTGGCACTTGAACTTGAGTCTCTGACTCCAGAGCCTGTTTCTTCATCCCTGAACTCCAGTGTCTCACCTGGAGAAGGTGCTGGGGTGTCTCAGGATTTGCCACGCTCTGCAGGCCTAAACCGAATTAATCCTGTGGTTTAGGATCTCGATGCTGAGGGCAGAGGAGAGGCTCCTATTTTCAAACAAATGACTTTGGCAGCATGAAAAACAGAGCCTAGAAAACTGCCAGCATCAGGCTTTGTGTGCAAACACTGCTGCTTTGTTTGTTGCGGCTCCTCATTCCCCGGCTCCCTCCCAGCGTTGCTGAGAAAGGAAAGGAAAACTTGGGAACTGTGGTTACTTCCCAAGCACTGTTGCTGCCAGAGCCTCTAGTATTTATTTTCCAAAATTTAAAAAATAGTCTTGGCATTCTCACAGCCCTTACACCCTCCAGGATCCCAGCAGACTAAGGACAGAAACGTTCATGGGCTGAGGGCGGGGAAGGCCAGAGGGCAGCTTCCCTCCCAGAAACTCGGGCTAAGCCCGTCCTGGGCTGAGAGGAGTTCTGCTTTCAGGGTGGCCCACCTTTATTTCTTATTTACGTAGAGGTACGGGATGTCTGAAGGGCCCTCGGACATCATAGGCAAGTGGTGGCTGATATTCCTCCAACACAGGCTCTGACATGTGTGATGAGGGCACTGCTGCTCTCGGGCCTTTCAGAACACTGTGCACAGGTCGTGGTTCCTCATGGCCGTTGAAGTCTGGAGCCTCTCACTAGTTCAACCTTCCATTCTTACCCTATTTGCAGGGAAGGAGAGGCTGAGCGAAATGAAGGGACCTTATTTTTGTCACATAGCTTGTGATACCGTTAGCACCTCCTCCAGATGGCCGTCATCCTGGGACACAGTCTTTCTTTGGTATCACTTTGTTGTAAGCTCTTGTGGTGTGAACTGTGACTTAATCACTTTTTTTTTTTTGGTGTAAAAATCACAGCCTTATTATCAATGGGGAATAGATTATTAACTGATTACTGTAATTTTTAAGTATTTCAGTTTGGTTCTTTTCTAATACATTTAATCTTGTTTCCCACTTCTGAGTACAAATTGCCCCACAGTACATTTTCTTTCATGTCCTTCTGCCATTTTTAGCTGGGGGGGTGGGGTGGGGGTTGGGGGTCAGGGTCTGGGTCTCTTTACGAGACTGGAGTGCAGTGTTGTGATTATGGCTTATTGCAGCCTCAACCTCCCTGGCTCACAGGATCCTCGCACCTCAGACCCTCACCTCAGCCCCCCAGTAGCTGGGACTACAGGCATATGCCACCATGCCTGGCTAATTTTGTTTTTTCTTTTTGTATTTTTGGTAGAACAGGGTTTCACCATGTTGCCCAGGCTGGTCTCAAACTCCTGGACTCAAGTGCCCCTCCCACCTAGACTTCCCAAGTGCTGGGATTAGATGTGAGCTGCCATGCCTGGCCTCCTCCTGCCTTTTTCTTCAGTTCTTTCATCTCATTTTATTCCCCTCACTCTTCCATCTCTCCCTACATGAAACCCAAAGTGCAGATGAATGAATCTCATTTGTGAAGGCAAGATCAGAAAGTTGGCTCTGCAAGTAGATCATTGACCAGGGAGCTGACAGCAGACTCACTTTCGTATAGACACCTAGATCCTTCTCTTCTGGGAAGAGAAAGCACCTCATCCCATCCTCCAGGGAATCAGTTTTCCTCTTGAATATAAACCTCCCTCAAGCCCTAAGACAAACTCACATGCTTCAGAGTCTTGCTTTCTTCTGCAGATTGGGAAGGACAAGTTTTGGTCCTGTGGGACTGATAGCAGAGAGCTGCCTGATGATCTGTGAAGGAGGGTGTCAGGCCCCAGCTGTGGCACCTTCTCCAACAGCCTCTTTAGAATGTGGGGAGTTGATCACTTTCCATCCTCAGCTTTGGGCCTTAGCCTCCGTTCTTGCCCAGGAGAGGAAGCCCCTCTCAGCAGGACCTCAGAACACAACCATGTAACAGGAAGGAAGGGAGGCATGATCCAGAATGAGCAGTCCAGCTCCTTCCCACGCTTTTCCTCAAGCTCTGGTGTGTCTGCTCTTAGATTGCATCGTGCTAATTGTCTTTTATGTTTTGGAGCTTCCGGCTCCTTTTTCTTGTTCCTTATGGAGTCTTCAGTGGCCCCGAGGTGATGTGTTCATGATCGCGTTAAGTGCAGTTAACATAACTGTGGGCTCTGCGAGGAGGGCTCCCTCAGGGACAGAGCACCTCCCTGTCGTGTGTCCTCCCCTGTTCTCAGTGGGCTGAAGACAGGGCAGTTTTGTTCTGTGAGACGGTCAGTGTTTGTCTCTTTCCTCACACATCGGGAAGGCCGTAGCTGACTTCCATTGATTTTTCAGTTTTAAAAAAAGTCTTTTGAGAGAGTAAGTCAGAATGATACAGGGGCTTATCACTCCAGTTTCCCCCCACACTTTCTAAATATGTGGGGAAAGACATGTGTGGTAAGGGCTTCTCACATCATCACCCAGGAGTTCCATCTGGGACACGGGAGCACGCCCTGGTCGCCCCTCAGTAGGAAGAGGAACCTGGGTGGGTCCAGCCTGAACATCCCCGGGCTGTTCCTCACCGCCGCCGGAGCCTCCCCTGTCCTGCCCCAGACTCTGGAATACCCCGCCCAGCACACACACTCGCTCGTCAGTTATAACGTAGAATAGCCAAGCGTGCTCTTCCTACAAAGTCGACTTTTACTTTAACAACTTTATAATTTACTTTGGGGGACCATTGCATATAGGTCAGATTTCTTTTAGCAATCGGGACAGGGTTGTGCTTTTAACACAAACATCAGACCACCATCTTTAATTTTTCAATCTTAAAATGGTATAGTAGAATTGATTCCCGAATGTGCGGTTAAGATCCTGCCTCTGTTTTCTCTCACACTTTCAGTATCTAGCTGTCTTGGCAGTATACAAAACCTATTCACAGAACTTGGGAACAATTAGGTTCTCAAACTCCACATCTTATATGGAGGCCAGCTTTCTTTGGAGGCCAACTGAAGATGAACATCTTTAAATACCAAGAGATGTGCGTTCTGGCCTCTAACCAAGGCTGCACCTGTATGCTGGTTCTGACGGGCCCTAAATGCAGTGAAGACGTCTGGTAAAGACTGTGAATCACTATTGACTGGAGGTTGGAAGGACTTGGCTTTGCTCACTTTTTCTTTCTTTATCCCCTTTGCAGTTTTCATAGGATTCTCTGTGAGAGGATTCTGCAAAACATGATACTTATGTTTTGCTTTTATGGTATCATTGCAAGGATGCCACCTTACATGCTTAAACTATGGCCATATGACTATTTGCAGAAAACTGGACGTGTTGCCTGGGTCCTGCTTTATTCTAGCTGAGATGAAGAATAGAACATACCAAGGACGTTTTGATTTACTTATTCTCACAACATCTAATTTAATGGTAACCCTTAGAGACAGGAAGTTGCCCAAGGTCAGAGAGCTAGTTAATTGAGAAACCAAGATTGAAAATCAAATCCAGTTCCAAGTACAACGTTGCCTCCTCCATATGTGATTGCCTCCCAGCTGTAAGCATTTGCTTTGCTACTGTGAGAAAGATTTGTACTTGTCTACTGAGTCATAGGGCAATGGGAATGTTTTAGGCTTGCTATGTCTGGCTAAGTAAGCAATGATAGTAACATAGGCAGAGCCCACATTTGTGAGGGTTTTCTTTTAATCAACATTCTTAGTGTAACTTTTCCCTCTTAAAATTTTAAAATTAGGCCAGGCACAGTGGCTCATGCCTACAGTATCAGCACTTTGGGAGGCAGAGCTGGGCAGATGGCCTGAGCCCAGGAGTTTGAGACCAGCCTGGGCGACATGGAGAAACTCCGTCTCTAGAAAAAAATACCAAAAAAATTAGCCAGGCATGGTGGTGCATGCCTGTAGTCTTGGCTACTCGAGAGGCTGAGGTGGGAGGATCACCTGAGCTCAGGGAGGTCGAGGCCGTAGTGAACCGTGATTGCACCACTGCTCTCCAACCTGGGGGACAGGGTAGAGACCCTGTCTCAGAAAGAAAAAAGAAGTATTATCCCCTATTCATTTCCGATGGTGTCTGTAGCATATAGGCCTCCCCAGGGAACAGTACTCTCCATTTTATGGGTTTCCTCACCCCAACACGACTCTCTAGACCACCCTCTTTCAGGCCTCAACCCCACATAAGCCTTTGTGGGCACATATATTCTCTGGGCTCTCCAAGATAGAATCTCTTGCATGAAGAAGCTGGATGAAAGCCTGGAAAGGTTATTTTGTTTAAATTCTTACCTTGAAGTTCCTTTGGTGAAGGAGCCAGGCTGGAAATCATACCATAACAGTTGTGTCTCATAGTTACAGTGTAATCAGGAGACTGTAATTCATGGCCATTAAATTGCTTCCTTTGAAGTATAAGAAAAACCAGGACAACTTTTATGGCCCTTTAACCCACAGGATTATAGTGCACATGAATTAAAGTCAAGTGTGTTATGAACTCTTCCATGTACTGTGGCTGGCAGAATTCCATCTTCACCCTAGTGCTTATTTATTGGTTGACTTTCAAGTGAACACTGGGGTGAGTGGTATCAGAATCTAGGAAGGCTTTTCTTCTTTCTCTTTTTTGCATTTTTATAAAATCAGAAATGAGGAGTCTTGTTTTGGTAGCTTGACTGAAAATGAGAATTATTATTTCTCTGGTAGACCTCTTTGGGATTGGGCAGCAGAAAAATAATTAATATATACTGAGCACTGTATATACATAACATATATATGTTAGCACTGTGCTGGCCATTTTGCATACCTTCCACTTAATCCTCACAGAAGTCCTATGAATGAAGTCAGTAGGATCATTCCCATTTTACAGACAGGAGACAAGCCTGAGAAATTAAATAAGTCCACGATCACTGAGTAAGTGGTAGTGCCCGGATTCCAGTTACAGTCTAAGCCAAAGCATGTGTTTTTGCTTTGAGTTCTGGCTTCCCAGAACTCATATCTGAGTTCATATAACAGTAACATTGGTGGAGCCCCATTTTGTGGGTCCTAATATCCCTAGCAGAATCACTTGTGTAATAAAACACTGAGATTTACACTATTATATTTGTTCTTAAGAGAATTACATGGGAAAACTGTGGAGAAAGACAACAAAAATAAATGTTAGCATTTAATGACCAGATGTGTGAGATATTTACATTACATATTATAAATTTAATGCTTCATGACATTGATCTATATGTAATTTAAAGAGATGCTCAAAATAGATATTATTAGAACAATAAGTAAAGTAGTTTTACATTGCTGAAAAAGGTACATCTAAAGGCAATGTATTTGTTATTAAAAATTTTGTTAATAGCTCAGCTGTTGAAAATGGAGTGGGAAGAAATGAAAATGGAATGGGGAGGGAATCTTTCAGTGTGTGGACTGAAAAGTTACACTTGCTCTGAGAGGAGATAACCCGTAGAACATAAAAGTTTGGACTTCAGTTGTGCATATTCCTCAATAGTGTATTCTGTCACCTGTATTTATTGCCTGGAGTAGTTGCAATATGGAATCAGTCCTAGAACAGTTTGATTAGGTCATGGTAAGTCCCACCACTCCACTAGATGGCGCTGTGGTAGCATCGATATACCTGATGCCCCTGCCAGGGGTTTTGAGAAGTAGATGAGAACTTTCAGTTGGGATTCTTCAAAGCCTAATGAAGTGTGAATTGAGCCCCATAGAATAATAGCCTTTTTTTTTTTTTTTTGAAACATTGCTGGTTCTGGGTTCAGTTCTTCTGTGTGCCTACACATCTTCACTTGGCATTTCTTTGCCCCTTTACCGTCTTTCCCTCTGCCTCTTCGTCACATCTCCTGCCTGCTCACTAGTCCTCCTGCCTGGAACCTTTCTTTTCTGGCCCTTGTCCTTCATATTTCTTTTCTCTTTGCTGAGGGGAGAACACACGTATGTTGTGCAGTGGTAAACTGAGAGGTTTCCATGTGAGCATGCAGTGAGGCCAAGTAATGGGAGGGTGGGAACTGCTTTACAAGGAGGTGGTCATCTTGCACGTTAGACTGGAGTCTTTCTTCATGCCTGGCATGGCCTCAGTGGACTCATGGCTGGCCACTTGTTTCTACAGTGAATTTTGGCGATGTCTAAAAAATGATGGGTTTGGTTCTAGTAAATACAGTCATAAGGAAGATAGGGACTCTGCAATTACAGTGGTGGATGTGGAAGGTGTACAAAGTGTCTGTGATCTCTTGAGGATTGCCCAGAACCAGACCTGGAAGAGGGTGGCCAGAGAATCTGTCGAAGTCTCTTATTTTGAACAAAGGAAACAGAGATCCAGAGGATCCCAGATCTTTCTGGCCAGTTTAATGCTGTCTTCTGAGTAGCTGCCAGCTCCCAAGAGGAAGAGCGTTGATATTCAAAGAAGGGAACCATCTGTGAATGTTATTTATTGTAGAGTCTGCACTCTGAAAATTATCAGTCAGGGAAATGACCCCCATTTGACTATCATTTGTTCTTCAAAAAGAGGATCATGGAAAACATTTAAAATATTTTCTGTCCTCCCCGTAAATTAGTCATTTATGTGTGAGATTATTATCGTTTCCATCTTCAAACCACAGCTTGCAAAACCAGCGATCACGTGATGGGAAACAGTCATGCTTCTTCGATCTTGGACAGGGTGGCTGACGTAAAAACGGCCCATCTCCCAAAACATGACGAATTCCACATATCCCTTGGTTTCTAAGATGAAGCTA
The DNA here is from genome assembly GCA_963574635.1 of Cheracebus regulus. Classification (NCBI taxonomy): domain Eukaryota; kingdom Metazoa; phylum Chordata; class Mammalia; order Primates; family Pitheciidae; genus Cheracebus; species Cheracebus regulus. Next base: position 35,309 of record CAUYQU010080959.1, on the reverse strand, counting down.
GACACTGTCTCTTCCATGGTACCTAGAGCGAGGAGAAACTTTCAAAAACGTCTGCAGCCTACAAGGTTGAGATGGGTTGGCAAGGGGAGGAGGTGCCGATGGGAATCACGCTGTGGGGAAGGCAGACAGGTTTGAACTTGCCTGGCGTATTTTTCTCCTGGAGCAACTCACCTTCTCTTGACATAAAACTTTCTCACTAGTCAGAAGCAACACTTTCCAAGATGTCATTGAATTCACACTAACGAATTACAGTAACTTCAAGTGAATAGGCGAGATGGCAGCATTTGGAACTAGCCTGATGTGATTCTAAATACGGTTCTGTTGACCTTAGGAGTATGATTCGTATCAGTCTTGTTTCCTTCCTCGTCGGAGGTGCGGGACACTGACCTTCTTTCATAAGACTCGAGTGAAGTGGTATAAATGTGCTGTTTATTGGTGGGCTTTTTCTTACCATCACAGAACTTTAGTAATTAAGTAATACCTTCCTCAGTCGAAATAACGCAGTCTCTAGGTTAGCTAGACTTCTGATCTATGCGGGATATAGAAATGTGATCTTTTGTTTCCAAACACTGTGTGTAAGTCAAGGTGTGGATTTAGCAAATACTCACCAATACTAGGTTCTGTTAGATAAGTTCTCTGTCTTTAAGAATCTGACAGTTTATTCGCTGAACGTAGCGAATAACCAGTGATCCATGTAAGGCTTGTAGGCCTTGAATTTTAGTAACTGTTAACTTGATTAGTGAACATGCTAGAAATGAAACTCCTTAATGACTGTTCTGGCCGTGATGCAAGATGAAAGGTCATCATTGAACTCTGTATGTGGTGGTGTCCAGGGGAGGGGGAAACAGAAAAAGTCCTCTCTTGTCCAAGGGGCCTTTTAGAATCTGGAGAAGTTGTGTCATTTGTGGTTTAAGGGCATGGTTGATGCTGTGGGATGTTCTATAGAGAAGTGGAAGATGTGAGCTCCCTACAGGCCACAGCCCTTTCTACCCCACTGGGAGAGAAGGGAAGGAAGTATATTCTAGCTCCATCTTCACATTCTGGCTTTTTTTTTTCTTCTATGTTCCCATTTTTTCTCCTCTCTCCTTTTCTCCTTTCTGTTGTCTCCTCCCACCTCTTCTGGGAAGAACAGAAGAAACCTGGCACTTAGCGGTGTCTCGCCATGTGTCATCATCCTGCCAGCTTAAGGGTAAGAAAGAGGGTAGGGTACAAGGAGCCAAGTAGCTGAGTATATTTGTCTATAGCCTGGCAGTCACAATGCCTTCATTCAGAACACAAGCCGCATAATTTATATATCTTATCATCATCATGAATTTTTATTCTGAGAAATCAGGCAAGAGAAAATGTCTTCAGTCAGCTTTTACTGAGTGTCACCTAGGAGTCAAGAACAGTCATAGCCTATCTCATTCCGCTTTCTTAACAACCCTGTGAGGTAGGTATATTATTCCGATTTTGTAGAAGAGGCACTAGGATTCAAAACATGAAGTGGACTAGCCAGCACATTCCCTGGTCCCTAGCAGGTGGTCATTACATACTTGCTAAATGAAGAAGGAAGCAAAATAAGTCACGGAACCAGGATGTAAAGCCAGATTTTATAAGTTCAAGTTCCGGGCTCTTTCTGCTTGTTTTCTGAAAGAGACTTGGGTGAGCGTCAAAGGTCAGTAGGACCCCGTGCTATTCATTCAACAATTAGTATTTGACTTTTGAAGTAAGAATGCTGTGTGTTGGTTTCATTAGTCTTTATCTCTAGCATGTAATTGTGTAGACATCCCTATCCTTAACCTCCTCTTTTTTTTTCTTTTTTTTGACACACTCTTATGTCTTTTATACTGGCAACCAGCTTAGTTGTTTAAAAACATAGATTCTGAGTCTAGGCTTTCTAGATTTAAATCTAGGCTTTGCCACTGTCTTGCTGTGTGATCTTGGGTAAGATACTTAACCTTGCTGTGTTTCAGAATTATTAACTTTAAAATGAGGATAATAATAAAACCTACATCAAGAGATTCCCATGAAGGTTATACAAGTTGTCATATGTATAGTGCCTAAAACAATTCCTGGCACAGAGTAAATGCTATATACATGTAGGTAATATAGCAATATTGCTAATGCTGTTATTCTGTATGCTTTTTGCAGTCTTCTCCTTTTATTTCTTAAGCTCTTTTTTTTTTAAAATGTCCTTCTTGTTTTTGCCTTTATATTTTGGTTTCATGTTTGGTTGTTTTTGTGGGGTTTTTTTGGTGGTAAAATATATTTAACATAAAGTTTATGATCTGAATAATCTCTAAGTGTATAATTCAGTGAAATCAGTCACATTCACAATGTTATGCAGGCGTCGCCGTATCTAATTCTAAGTTTCTCATCACCTCAAAGAAATTCCTACCCCATTAAGCGATGCCCATCCACTCGCCTTTCACCTCCACCCTTGACACCACCAACCTGTGTTGTGTCTCTGTGAATCTGACTACTCTAGGTATGTCATGTAAGTGGACTCACAAAGTATTTGTCCTTTTGTGTCTGGCTTCTTTCACTTAATGTAGTATCTGCAAGGTTCACCCATGCTATAGCATTATTAGAATTCCTTTCCTTTTTATGGCAAAATAATATTTTATGTATACCCCACGTTTTATCTCTTCCTCTGATGATGGACACTTGGGTTGTTTCCACTTCTTGGAAATTGAACAATTATGAACATTGGTGTGCAAGTATCTGTTAAGTCACTGCTTCTGATTCCTTTGGGCATATACCTAGAAGTAGAATTGCTAGGTCATATGGTAGTTTAGCTTTCTCAGGAACATCCAGACTGCTTTGCGCAGCAGCTGCAGAATTTTGCGTCAGCAGTGCACGAGGATTCCCGTTTCTCTACATCCTCACCGATACTTTCTTTTCATTTCTTTTGTGACAGCCCTCCTGATGGGATGGACATGTGGTTGCCACATGGAAATACTGGCTAGTAAATAAAAGGAGGAAAATTTACAATAACAATTGAAAATCACACTGTATTTCAGATGCGAGTCCCTAGGCAGGTCACTGACTTAGAATTATTTATTCAGCAAGAATCATGTCTCTGTAGGAGCTCTCAGGTTCCAGAAAACTCTGGGAGCTCAGAAAAGGCAGTTTCAGTGTGCTTTTTACTCAGGGTTAATGATTTCCACTCCCTCCCCAAGGAAGGGTAGGAGCTGAGTGGGACACACTTAAGCAGGGCTGTCAGCAGGAAGGTACTTCCTTATCTTTATTTCTTCTGATGAAACACTGAGCCAAGCCCTAGAGGAGCCAGCCTGTGACTGCACCTTCTGGAATTCATCTTCTCACAGGTGTTGGCAGCCCTGGCCCTGGGCCAGCACCACATTTTCCCTGGAGGAGTGCCATGCATTGAATTTCCTTGTCTACAGACTGTGTTGTTGTCAAGCTTCTCAATGGGATCAGAAACAGGTTGGCTGGTCTGGGCATTGCCAGAATAGTGCCTATGCATGGCCTCTGGTGTAAGCATCTGCCGGAGAAAGCTGTTATTTCTTCAGGGAAGCTCAGGGCTTGAAGACACACTTGGCAACGGCTGGTCTCCCTCCCAGCAGTCCTGCTCACGCCCTGACCATCCTCACCTCTTGCCTGTGTCCTGCCCCCTTTGTCCTGAAGTGCTCTCAGCTGCTGTGAGTTGTGCCTTGTTTCCCTGGTGGTGGTGGAAGTGCTGAGGTTCCGGGGGAGGGTGGGGAATCATGCTGGTGGGCACAGACCTTGCTCCTGTGTGCTACTGCATAGCTGACTGGCCTGGAGAACGTTCTTTCCTGCACAGCACTGCCTCCCGCCCCACCCTCAGCCAGCCCACACCTTGGTTTTCCTCGGGGCAGACAATCTCTGCCACTGCTGATTCACAGCTCAGCTGAAATGAAATCATGTGAGGTGAAAGTGCATTTCCAGCCAAAAGTTAGTTTTTCTTACTAATGTCTATGGAAAGCTTCTTGAGGAGAAAGGGTGTCTTCTGTGTCTCGCAGCAGCAAGCATGCTGAAAGTAGCAGCTCAGTAGAAGCTCAGTGAATCCCAGTGGAAAGAAAGATGCTCGTCCTCCTGATTTCACAGTGAAGTTGATTTTCCAGGGAGCACTCCCCAGATGCCATCTCCATTGTCTTAGATTAACACCCAGGTGACTCAGTTGCTTTGAATGTCTTTCAACAAATCCATCTTTTCCTCCTGTTCCTTTCGCTTCTCTACTTAAAGAAGTTCCCCATATTTGGCATCATTAAATAAATTCACTAAGTGTCCCATTTTGTAGAGCCAGTGTTTCATTTCATTAATTGAAATCCATGGCCTGAACTGAGTTGGGAAGCGCTACGAGCAGAGCGACTGTGAGGCACCTACAGAGAGAACGCACCATGCGCACATTCCCTGGACACAGGTGCTGTGGTGTGCGCACCAGCTAGTGTCAGCTCCGTGCCAATCCATACATCAGAGCTTAGCTGGGATGTAGGTCATGTTCTGGGGCAGACTTCTTCATGGAAAGAACAGAGGCGTCTTGCTAAAGAAGAGGAGAAGCTAGAGGAAGCGCCAACCTGGGGCTGGTAATAAGCCCCTCTCCCTCCCCGTCCTCCGCTCCCGTGGCTTTGACTTCCTGTGTTTCTGTAGGTGTCACTGGTGTGGATGAAGACATTGCAAAGCCAGCCAGCTCTTGTCCAGGGTGCTGCACTTGATTTGTCTTGGGCTTTTAAATACTGGGCTTGGCTTTATTTGTTGGAGTTAAACCTCTGCTTTGTACTTCACAGGGGAAGGTAGAGGTCGTGTGTCTTCTGTCAGTCAGCATTGCTCAGATAGTTACTGAGTTTGTACTCTGTGCCTAGTACTCTTCTAGGCTCTGGGAATGCATTTGGTAACTTGATAGATAAAGTCTTGACCTAACGGATATGTATCTATTCGTTCAGTTTTCAAGTGGTTAGATGACAGTGTTTATAGTAACACCTGTATCATGAATTCTGTTCTATATAAACCCATTAGCATTGCATGGAGAAAAGGTCCATTCATCACAGCACGCTATACCCCTAATCCCAGCCCACTGGTTGGCAGGTGTGTGCCATTGATCGCAAGAGTCTCGGGAAGTTATGAGCCGCTCTGGACACTTTGTCACCCATCAGCCAACAGCTTTTTATTTAGTATCCTCTATGTGCCTAGCAACATACAGAAAGTCATTTCAGAATTTATGCCCTGCTGGTGCTCTTTCATTAGAGCAGCACAATGTGTATGCTCTTTTTAGTAGGAGAAGATGGTTTATATATATATATTTATAAAGTAAAACAAGAAACATTTCTCACATTGGGCATTCATTGTTAACTGCCAGAAAGATTTTAGGTGTTGGGAAGTTAAATATTGTAATGGGTATAAAACTCAGTCCCCAAACTCTAATGTGCCAAAAATAACATTTCCATTTTTTCCCCTGTAACTCTGCCTGATTTCTGGCTCTGATTCTCTTTCCATTGGCTTGGTGGAAAACGTAATCTCTCCTCGCAGGGTTCTGGGCTCATCCCCAGAAGCAAGCTGTTAGGGGCATGGCTCTCGCAGCCTACCCCTCCTGCAGGCCCGGTGGCTCTCTGAGGCATCCTCACCACACATAGGACTCAGGCGTTGCGTGGGTCCGTCTATCCAAATCCTCCCCTGGGGAAGTTGTGCTTCTGGGTGGCGGCACTGCTTAGAAGTGGGGCCCAGGCCCCTGCTCCGTCAGACCTTCAGGCTGTGTTATCCTCTCCCCACCCTCTGTTGCGTCCCATATTTTGCAGATGGTTTCTGCTTTCTGTACTGCCACATGCCTCCCCTGAGGCACTGAGCAGAGTCTGATCTGTGGGAGAAAAAGAGGCAATACAAAGAGAACACAAATTTCTATCTTGAAATATCATCCAGCCCTATGGTTCATAATGTATCATCTGTAAATGTTTACCAAACATGTTGGCATAAATTACCTGTTGAATCCTCATAGCAACCGCAGGCATTTGTTACTGTTCTCCATTTCTCAGGTATATAAACAGATTGAGGCTAAGTACTTGTCAGATGGGTGGAAGTCATAATAAACAGTAAATGAATTCCTGGGAAATTCGGGGTTTGGACCTAGTTGTTTCTGGTCCAGCTCATTGACTTCTGTGCAGCATAGGGCCTCTCCTCAGGTTGTCCTGAGGTTTCTGAAGCCGCCTGTGATATGCAGCCTTAGCAAGCATGACGATTTGTTTAGTGGACATAAGTGGTGTCTTATTTATGTGTCTTGATAATTCAATTTGTTTGAAGATTAGATTTTTTTTCTTTTGAGACATAGTCTTGCTCTGTCGCCAGGCTGGAGTGCAGTGGTACAATCTCTGCTCACTGCAACCTCTACCTCCTGGGTTCAAGTGATTCTCCTGCCTCAGACTCCCAAGTAGCTGGGACTACAGGCACCCACCACCACCCCTGGCTAATTTTTGTATTTTTAGTAGAGACTGGGTTTCACCATGTTGGCCAGGATGGTCTCGATCTTTTGACCTCATGATCCCCCCACCTTGGCTTCCCAAAATGCTGTGATTACAGGTGTGAACCACCACTCCTGGCCAAAGGTTAGATTTTACCTGTGTCCTTTTTGTGGCATTTTTTTTTTAAAGTTTCTTTCTCAATCTCACTTCATACCACGTAGTACTGTGATCTGCATATGGATGGATAAAAAGAGGGAAGTGAGTGTGAATTAAACATACGTTCTTAACTAAGGGCACACAATTTCATTTTATGACTGCACCCTCCCCCACTTCTGAAATGAGGCAAGCAAAGGCCTCGTGGAAGTATAACTTTCCTCCTTAATGTGGGCGATGACCAGGGTGATGAGGAAAATGCTTGTAGTCCCTGGCTCCTTGATGCATCAGGAGAAAATGTTATTTCAGAGGATGAGGGCAGGAAAAGGACATAAATCCAAAGCGCAGACCTCTAGAGAGGAGTAACTCTCACAGCCTCTCTAACTGTCCAGCACATGGACAACAGTAACCCGACGGCAGGGCCCACTCATCGTGTGTCCCTTTACCTAAAGTCCCGTGTCCATCTCAGCTGACGCCTTCACTTTCATTTTGTTGGGCTGATCTCTGACTCTTGAAACACACCGGGCACATCACAGGAAGGGTATAAATAATGAGAATCGTTCATGCTGTGAAGCACCTTGTGTGGGCAGATTTTCCTGGGTTTAGGAATGGACTGCAGGCTCCACTTCCAAATGCTACTTATGTGACTTGGGAGAGATACGAGTAAAAGAAACTCTTCTGTTATTTTGTTTTGTTTTGTTTTCTTTTTTTTGTAATGAAAAGAAGTTGAGTGAAAGATGATGGACCAACCTTAGAACTAAGTTAATTTCTAAGCATCTAAAGCTATTGGCCATGTGGGATTTGTCCTTTTGAGTAAACTCCTAGATGGAATATCAGATATTGTAGTTTAATGTCTATTTTTTATGGTGGTAAAATATACATAACATAAAATTGACAATTTAAATCATTTAGGTGTATAGTTCAATGATATTAAATACATTCATATTATTGTGAAACCATCACCACCATCCTCCCCCAGAACTTTTTAATATCTCCAACTAAAATTCTATACCTATGAAATAATAACTCCCCATTCCCTATTCCCTCAGCCGTGGCATCCCTCCTTCTATCTTTATAAATTTGACCACTCTAGGTCCCTTATATATACAATTTTATTTTGAGACAAGGTCTTGCTCTGTTGCCCAGCCTGGTCTTGAACTCATGGGCTCAAGTGATCCTGCCACGTCAGCCTCTCTAGTAGCTGCAGTTACAGGCGAGCACCACCATGCTTGGCTCCTGTCTATTTTTTAACCAAATTTTAGGCATGGTTTCTTCTTTTAAAGTTTAGTATTGCTGATGACTTTATAAGTAGTTTAGTTACTTGCATCATTTCCATACCCTGTTAGAGAGTACAGTGGCTTATAATGTGGATTTAGATGCCAAATCACCTAGGTTCAAATCCTGACTACCTCTTACTAATGGGGAACCTTTGGCAAATGGACGAATACCCTTTGCTTCAGTCTTCCCAGCTCTTACACAGCAATGACAGTTGTGACCACCTTAGAGGGTCATAGTGAGAAGTCAGTGGGTTAAGGGTGTGACGCTTCAGTGTCTGGCACATGATGAACACCCAATAAATGCTGAGTGCAGAAGCAGCAGCCCTGTGCACCCCAGCGTTATTCACAGTGGGGACTCCATTGGCATTTTGCAGCTATGGAAGCCGAGGCCTTGCTGGATTGTAGAGTAGCTGATCCATGACTACTCCAGGCCTCATGAGTGCCGTTCTAGAACTGTGTGTAGTTTACTGCACGGCTCCCCTTGCTGAATGTTTGGAAGACACAGTGTGGCAGTGAGGCTTCAGCGTGAGCCCCAGTGACTCCTGCTTCCTGACCCTCACACCCTTGAGTACTCCCCTCCCACGTTGTCTCCCGTTGGTGTGTGTGACTGATAGCATATGACGGGAGTGATGGCAGGTCATTTCTGAGGTTCACATTGGCTTCTGTTGTGGTCAGAATCTCTCTCTCAGGTCACTTACTTGGGGAGAAGCCACCCGCCTTCCTGTAGCAGCTCTGTGGAGAAGCCTCCTGGCAAGTATCCCAGGCCCCTGGCAAACCCACAGGGAGTGGCCGAGGTTCACCAGTGACCACATGAGTGGCTTAGGTGCCTCAGCCTCTGTCCATCTTGGAGTTGACTGTGGCCTGGCTGACAGTTGGACTGCACCCTCATGAAACACCCTGGGGCAGAACCATCCAGCTAAGACACTCCTAGATTCCTGACCCTCAGAACTGTGTGAAGTAGTTTAGCTGGTTGCTTTAAGTGGCTCAGAAACAGGTAACAAATGCACATGGCTTAGTTCTCTGCCTGTGTCTCTGTCTATGACAACATGACTTGTAAGCTGTGGCTCTATTCCTAGTTCCTTTTTTAGCATTAATGAACTAATGTGAAAAAGTTTTTTCCACACTTGCCCTGGCTCAGATAGATGGCAAGCATCTTGAAGGTAGGAAACCCTCAGGATTTTCCCCAGTGCCTGGCAAGTGGGAGAGGCTCTGTACATTATGAGTTAAATTCATGGATAAGGGCATTTTATCCACATACAGAAAAGAAATCATTTTAGTTAAAGCATGCATTTATTCAGGTCTGTTTTGTGAATATAAGAGGAATGTTTGATACTCATATATGAGTAGTTATCTGAATTTTTCTCATTTGGATCTCTGGTAAACTTTAATATTTCCTTTTTTCTAATCGACTTCAACTTATGATTGTGACTTCTTCTTACGCTTCATGTCTGAGAAGCTAACAGTTTCTTTTACACAGCACCACTGTTTGGAAAGGGACCGCTGTCGACACGAGTGAGTAGTCACTGGCACAGGAACGCAGTGCACTCGTTTTCTGTTTCTGTTTAACAAATGACCACAAACTGAGGAGTTTTAAAACCCACACACGTGGTATCTTACAGCTCTGGAGGTCAGAAGCCCGACGCGAGTCCCACTGGACTAAATTCCAGACTGTGGGCAGGGCTGGCTCCTTCGGGAGCTCTAGGGAGCTCCGTGCTTTTTCCTGCTTCTGCAGGCACTCCTGTTTCTTGGCTCACGATCCTTCAGACCAAGATGATTCCTGTCAATGAGGACTTTGGGTTGCAGGAAATATCCTAGTTTTTGAGACAATAATCAAGTGCTGGAGTGTGAATAACACATCTACTCCTAGTTTATTTCATATACTTCCTTTCCAATTGCAGCCACTGAAACCACGTCAGATCCAGAAATGTTATTCAAGGTCTAGATAGCTGGATGACCAAATGGAAGTAGTTGGGGGAGACAGTTTTTTCTCACCATTTTTCTCACTTAAAGAAAAAGCTGTCCGGGACTAGTGGCTCTTGCCTATAATCCCAGCACTTTGGGAGGCCAAGGCGGGAGGATTGCTTGAGCCCAGGAGTTGGAGGCTAACCTGGGCAACATAGCGAGACCCTGTCTTTACAAAAGATAAAAAGTTGTCCAGGTGCAGTGGTGCACGCCTGTACTCCCAGCTACATCCCTGTGGTCCCAGCTACTTGGGAGGATGATGTGGGAGGATCACTGCAGCGTGGAGGAGGTCAAGGTTGCAGTGAGCCATGATCACACCACTGCACTCCAGTTCGGGCCACAGATGGAGGCCCTGTCTCAGAAATAAATAAATAATAAAATTTAAAAAGGAAAGGCTAAATGCAGCAAACATAGAAGAAACACCTTCCAACTACCGCAGATAACATAAGATGATATTAAATTTACAGTTGTGTGGTGTTACAGGTCACAGAATAGATATTTTTTATTTGTGTGCAATTTTTTTTAAATTGAATTTTTATATCTTAAGACCAGGGCATCTATAGGATTTGAGTTCTCTACTTTTAATATAGAAAATGTAATTTAATTAATAGATGTTAAGCTCTGAGTAAGTTTAATAAGGTTGGAAAAAACTCTAAACCACTTCCAACCCCCAAAATCCTACCATACCTAAATTGGCCTGTAATGCTCTATGGGAGGGGGAAAATCCCCTTGTCATTGGAAATCAGCAGTGCAAGATGGGGAATGTATTACTGTTTAATTCCTTCAAGGTGCAAGGTCAGACACCTGGAAGGCTAAGGCCGAAGCCTTTGTTGTGTTTCTCCCTCGCATCCAGCTAACCACTGGTGTGGCATTTAATGAGTTAGTGGTTGTTTACTGCAAGCCTGCTGCAGGCCTGGCCCCATGTTAGGCATTGGACACGTGCAATAAGCTAGATTTGTGCCACTCTGCTGCACAGTCAGCCTGTTAACAAGTAATGCCTGCAGATAGGGACCATGTCTTTAGGTGCACACAGCCTAAATGTAGGTGAAGACAGGAGTGAGAAAAATACACAGTGAAATTGAGGTAAGAGAGGAAACAGTGAAGTCCCAGGGGAGTGCACAGGAAGATGGATTCACCATTTCCTCTTCAAAGATCTCGCGGCAGTGGAAGCAGTGAAGTTGGGCCCTAAAAGGCAAGCACAATTTCTTAGGAAGAGGAAGGGGGACAGGACGCTCCAGCCTGAAGAAACCGGTCATCAAAAGTGTTGTAAATGTGAAGACGGGTATTAATTATACAAAGTCTGAGAAGTCATGGAATCATGAAGTTAGAAATGATCTAAGTAGTTCCGTCTCACTACTCCCATCCAGGGGATTCTGGATAAGTTACAACGTGTTGTTCAAGCCTTGGCCATAGAAAAACAACCTCAGAGTGGCTTAAATAATCTGATAAGGGGAATTGATTGGTTCACAGATCTCAAAAATATGGAGTTAGCTCAGGCTTCGGAAGTAGTTTGATAAAGGCTCTTGGTAGCAGAATGGCTGCTGTCAGCCCTCAGGCTGACATATCACGCTGTCTGGAGGAGGAGACCCTCCCCTTCCTCCTGTTGTCAAACAAAAGTCTGAGTTCACTCCGATTGGCCCAATTTTGGACACATACCCAGCCTCCTCCCAAGCCAGTCTCTGCCAGAGGAACACCATCTGCTCATGGGCCTGGGCTCTGGTCACGGCCTATTGCTGTGGCAAGGGGGCCAGGTGTGGGCTGATTGGATGAGGTCAATCAGAGCCCATAGCTAAAACCTGGACTTAGCCAATCAGACGTGACCACGTCAGTGGGTGGGACGACGGTAGGAATAAGAGGCAGGCGTGCTGCAGCGAAGCCCACGCCGTCCGCTACGGAGGCTTGCTGCGGGAGCTCCGTGGGCAGGTACGTGTCAGGTGGGCAGGTGCCCCTTGCTTATGAGCCCCTGCCACATCAGCCACGGTTCTGTGAACTTTACCTAATTGTCTCTAATTCTTAACAGTTCTTCAAGGTAAGTGTTCTCTAATAATTTCCAGTTGAACAAAGTGAGACTCGGAGAAAACACCTTGACCAAGGCTACACATCTAAGAATGCCTGAACCAGAACAGGAAATGGGAACCTCTATTTTCAGAAATTGCATTCTTTCCATTATATCGTGGTACTTTATGAGGTAGCTGCAACTACGTTTGGGCAGCTCTGTTCGTTAGGACTGGGAGGGAGTGGGGAGGGTGTAGCTCTGTGGTTAGGACTAGGCCGCAGGGGTGGGGTGGGGAGGTTGTGTTGTGTAGCTCTGATGGCTAGGATTGCGTGGGGGAGGTTTGTGTAGCTCTATTGATGAGGACTGGGTGGTGGGGGACAGGCTGTGAAGCTCTGTTGGTTAGGACTGCAGGGGGGCGGGGAGGTTGTGTGGCTCTGATGGTTAGGACTGGTGTGTGGGTGGCAGGGTGTGTTTGGTTTGGTTTGGTTTGTCTGTTTTCATAATGTAAAGCCAAACCTGCCTCCTAGTAATTCCTCTGCACTTACTCTGGTTCTGAGATATAGAGCAGTGATTCTCAAGCCCAGCAGAGCATTATACAAAGACAGTTTTTTGGCCTCTATGCTGGATCAGCTGAAGCAGAATCTGTGAGTAGGACTTCAGAAACTGTGATTTTCGTTTTTAAGTTTTAGAGATGATTCTCTAGAACAAACAGGTTTGGAGAACTCCTAATCATAATACAACCAATCCCTTCTGTCTTCCATATTACAAACCCTCAGATATATAAGATTGGGGTCACCTGTGAGCCTTTGCTCCACGCTCAAGTGGTGCTTAAGTGCTGGGACTTTGGAGTCAGAAAGACTGAGTTCAAATTCCATCTCCGCCGTTTATAAGTCATATGTTTTGGGTAAATCTCTTAATATTTCCAAGCCTTAGTTTTCATATTTGTATAGTTGGAATTTTAAAATGTTGTGAGAAATAAGAAAACGTGATATTCTTAGCCTGAAGCCTAAAGAACACAGAAGAGTTTCAATGGATAACAGCTGTTAGTAATCGCTGTTAAAGTTCCCCGGCTCTGGCTTCCTTAGTTCTTTTCAATTATTTGTTTTCTAGATCTTTATCCCTAATTTTTGGTGTTTTCTAATTTATCTCTAAAACAGTAATGGTGTGTGTGGGGTAGATGCTAGCACAAAATTCTAGGCATCTGACTACATCAGTGAACAGTAAGGCAATATCTCCCTCTGGTCTGGGTGTGAAGTCTCTCTGGATGCAGATATTCTCTGGATAGTAAACATCTTGGAATTTCCCATCCCTGTTTAAGTTCTTTTCCCTTGGGAAATTGATCAGTAGATGATTACAGGAACATGTGGATTCTTCAAGAACTTCTGGACGTTCTTCAGTTCGGTTTCAGGCCTGAGCTGTGTTTGGAGGCATGAATATGAGTTGGTTTCATCATAAAAGTGTGTTGTTTCCAAAGCAGCTGTGATCCATTTTATCTCGTGTAGATCTGTCAGCATTTTCCTGTTTATCTGCAAGTGATGACTCACTTAAAATGAGGTATGCTCTCCAGCAGAGAACCAAGTTGCCCCACAACGTGTACATCGACAGTTACATAAAACCCAAATATGTTCATCAAGTTCTATTGATGTTTGTCTCTTGATTCTCAAATACATGTTCATTCAGTGTATCTACCTGTACCGGTTTTCTTTAAAATACTTGAAAGGCACAACTTTAACCACTCGAAGCCTGATGAAGGTCGTATACAGCCTGTTTGAGTGCACTTAACATATTCTTCCATGATGACCCGTTCTTACCAGCCTTGCATGTGGGTGTGGGTGGATCACCTTTATACTGGAACAGCTGAGAGTGGAGACGTGAAGACTTTCTGTTCTTTGATAATGTACAGGGTGGGCTTTTCAGGGCAGTAAAACCTTCACTGAAGACCACGAAAATGCCCAAATGCTACATGTTCCAGTCAGCTAATTGAGGCATTTACTACTGGCCTTAAAATTTTATATAATTTTGTTTATGGTATCATAATAGTATAAAAGCAGTTGGGCTCACTAGGGGGCTGTGCAAGTAATGTATAAAACCTAGACCAGCTGCCGGAATAATAGTACAGTTGCATATAGCAAAAATGTATTTGGGAGTAGCTGTCTTGTATTGAAATGGCAGCAAACTGAGGTACAGAAAACGTAAAACTCCAGAATATCAGCTTCCCTCGGCTCCCTTTATTCTTCTGATGACAAGGTAAAAAACCCTGTTGTAATGAGAAAATTTCTCCAGAAAATCTTTCAGCAGATTCCTAACATCCCCAAAGTGAATTTCAGTGTGTTCTCTCCCAATTCCTTGAAGAAATGAAGTAAATGAGAGATGAAACGTGTTATGGTTGAGATGAAATAAATATTTGATGTTGGGAATCTAAAATTTTGTAGGAGCAGAATTAAACACTAAAAATGATCGTACAATGTTTGATTGACTCCCTTATACTGCCAGGGGAGTGTGTTTCCTTGTTTGGAATCACTGATATACATATATAAAAATACTTTCTAGTAGGGCTCCTGTTTTGAGCCAGGTATTCTCAGCATGAGGGATTCAAGGACTTACCTTCGAATGGTGCAGTGTTAGGCTTGGAAACAGATAATTGCTTTAATGGAGGCAGGTTTCAGGTGGAATGAAAGGCAGAATGGAGTCCAAATTCAAGAAAATTGGAGAAGATTTTGGAAAGAAGAGCATGCGGGTGCATGAATTTTAATAATTTTACAAGCAGAAAGAATAAAATAGAAGTTTTCGTTGTAAGACAGCATGCCACATTCAAAGATATCATTAAGTAGTTTTTGGTATTAGAGCTTAAAATAGGAGGAGGAGGTGACTAGAAATGGGGTTAAGAAAGAGAAGAACCAAGTATTAAAAGCTGAATGCCATGCAGAAGAGTTGCAGCTTTATTTCAGTGGCCACGGGGAGCCATGGAAGAGTTTTGCAGAGAGGATTGTCCTGTAAGACTGAAAGATTACTATATCAGCAGTGTAGAGATTAGAGGTAGAGAACTTAATAGGCCTGAATGGTGTACATTACATTGTTCCAGATGAGATGATGTTGACCTAAATTGGAGCAACAGTCATGGAGATGGGAACAAAGGAACAGATTTGAGATACAGTTAAGAGCTGGATTGGACAGGACTTGGGACATGATTGTGCTTGAGACATAAGGACATGTTTTTCCTTAAGGATATACAGGTGGTTTGCAGGACTGAGTAGCTGGAGGAGCCATTTTGTTAAGAAATAAGGGGAACAGGAATGCAGCGGAAATTAATGGGTTCTCTTATAAGCATTGATAACTTTGAGATGCCTGTTGGACAAATAGAATTGTCTAATTACTGGTCATTATATATAGTTGAAGTTTAGGAGAGAAGTCTAGATTTCAGAACCATTAGGATATAGATTATAGATGAGAGGCATGGACGAGAAATCTCAGGCAAAATGTCTGGAGTGAGAAGACGAGAGCCAAGGACAGGTCCAAGGGATGGTGAAAAGCAGATACTCCAAGAAAGGAGACTGAAAGGGAGGCAGTGAGGGGGGTGGTGGGAGATCCAGGATAGGGAGATGTTATAAAATCCAAGGGAGTCGGGTGTGGGCAGGTGAGCAGTGCTGGATATGACAGAGAGTAAAACAGGCACGTAAGAGGTATCCATTGGCTGGGAAACAGTTAAGTTCATGTGGGATCATGAGAGGGGCAAATTCAGAATCAAGACGGCAAATAGAGTACAGAGCAAGGAGAAGTGGGCTGGAAGTGGAGTATGGAGAACATTCTGTTAAGAATCTCCCTGTGTACAGAGGGAAAGAGAAACATTACACACATTCCCAATGAGATCAGGGAGATTTTTGTGTTTTAAGATGATAAATTTGAACATGTTTATTATATGCTTAAGGAAAGGAGAAATGTGAAGGGAAAGGCTAAAAAATCTGGGATGAGGAGAGGATAATCAATATAGCCAGCCTTAGATTAGTTTTTCTCAGAGTCTGCTCTGGGATTGGTTGTATAAACATCACCTGGAAATGGTTAGAAAAGTAAATTGTCAGTCCTCACTTCAGATTACTCAGTTACAAACTGGGTTTGGGGCTCAGCAGCCTGTGTTTTAATGAGCCTTCCAGGTGATTCTCATGTATACTCAAGCTGGAGAACTCCTCTCCTAGATGATCCAGGGCCCGAGTGAGTGCACACGCCTTGCACAGCAGGGGAGCTGCTTCTACGGGTACAGGCACAAATAGATTTGAGGTGCATGGTTGTGAAGTTGATGGAATTTGCTCCTGATGACATTTTTCTTTTTGAACTAGGAAGCAGTTTTTGCCACTGAATCCTAAGATAAGAGTAGGGTTGGGCCGGGTGTGATGGCTCACGCCTGTAATCCCAGCACTTTGGGAGGCCGAGGCGATGGATCCCCTGAGGTCAGGAGTTTGAGACCAGCCTGGCCAACATGGTGAAAACCCGTCTTTACTAAAAATATAAAAATTAGCCAGACATGGTGGTGGGTTCCTGAAATCGCAGTCACTCAAGAGGCTGAGGCAGGAGAATTGCTTGAACTCGGGAGGCAGAGGTTGCAGTGAGCCGTGACCACGCCACTGCACTCCAGCCTCTGCAACAAGAACAAAACTCCATCTCAAAAAAAAAAAAAAAAAAAAAGGAGAGTAGACTTGATTGAGTTTATTCAAATGAAATACACATTTAAGGTTCTGGAAATGTTTCATTCTAATTGACCTAGAATATGATTAGCTTTAAGCTAAAACGTACATTTATTCTCTCCCTCATTCTACTCCTTGGTTTGGCCCTTTCTCAGCAAGAGCTAATTGTTCTACTTGCTTCTGATTCCTTAGAATGGAAACGATTCCATCATAGTATGTGTTGGGAGACTCAGTCTTTAGGTGTTTGGGGGCCTTATGTTTGTGGTTTCAATGGGGCTTTTAAATATTTGTCTTAATTGTTGGATACTTTCAGGAGATTGCTGAGATCACATTATTTAGAGCCAGAGTAAAGGAGAATATTTGACCAAGGATTCATCAAACCAATATGAGAAATTTACAGATGCTAGATTTTATTAACACTCCCACACAGGAGGTTTGAAATGAACAAGAGAAAAACATTACATAGATTTTAAGAAGAAAAGTCAAACAATTTAAAAATCTGCTGTGGGCATCTGGTTATGGGTCCCAGCGGGCCATGCTCTGGACTTTTGATCTTATCAAATACGTTTCTTAGCTGGTCATAAAAGCTGGTTGTCGTTTCGTTTCATGATTTCAATATTGTGAAGAATTTGGACAAAGAAGCAGCATTTTTCTGTGTCTAGTGTTTAGGGGAAATCGTGAATTTGCTGTAACTAGTGATAAATTTTTTTTTCTATTTTCTTTTTTTGATGAAAATGCATTTATGTTCTTGTAGGAACACAAACTCCCGGGGTGAAAGAGTATGAAAAGTTGTAACTGAAAACAATGTCCTGAAAGCTGCCACAAAATAAGGCAAAGGAGACAAGACTTCTTGTCTCTGTGAGATCTTCAGGATCAGGGGTTCTCAGCAGGTAGCCGGGAAGGAAAGACCATGTGGAAGTCATCTACCATCATGCAGAGCCCCAGCTCTTTAAACCCATCCCTTTGTTACGGCAGGGTAGATAGGACTTTTTAAATCTAAAAGTCTTTTTTCACTCAGTACCTTGAGCATTTGTGTTTATAAATGTTTGGTTTCTGACAGCTGTTTTGGGTTCAGCTGTTGGAACCTTTAAATTCGAGCCACTTTCCAGTGTCTCTTGATTGATGTAAAGAATGCTTGACCACGTCTCCAAAGGTGTGGCTACAAAATAAATAAGGAAATCTTACTTCCTTCTTTAAGTGGAATATAACAGTCCTCAAAGCAAATCCAGTGAGTCAATCCTTGTCTGAATTTTTGATATTTTATGGAGTAAACAGATTGTGTTAATATTGTAGAAACAGTTTAGTGGAATATGCAGTGTTTCTGTAGTACCTTGATTTTATTATTGGGATATGAATTAAATACAAATTAAATGGGTTTAGAAGGGGATTAGTAAAAACTGAATTAGAAAATGTTATTTTAAGATTTCTTTGATAGAAGCATTTAACCTATAAATGAGCCTTTACTGTTACATCAGATTGGCTCTCAGACTGACATTTTGATTGTTTCCCATTTGATCAGAAACTGAGACTATAGAATATTACTTCTATTTAAATATAAATGTGGGCCAGGTGTGGTGACTGACATCTGTAATCCCAGCACTTTGGGAAGCCCAGGTAGGACAATTGTTTGAGCCCAGGAGTCTGAGACCAGCCTGAGCAACATAGTGAGACCCTGTCTCTACAAAAAATTAGCATATTAGCCAGCTGCTAATTAGCCAGTACATGCCTCTGGTCCTAGTTACTCCAGAGGCTGATGCAGGAGGATCACTTAAGCCCAGGAGGTGGAGGCTGCGATGAGCTATCATTGTGCTACTGCACTCCATCCTGGATGACAGAACAAGATCCTGTCTCAAAAAAAAAATTGAAATGTGATTATAACTGTGTTATTAAAACTTCTACCTCTTTAAATATGGAATTCAGTCGTCTCCAAAAAATTTAAAGGGAGACTATCCCTGGATTATAGAAAGAGTTACAGTTCTGCAAAACCTCCAAAAAGAGGACACCACATGCTCAAGGTTCCTGTGATCACGGGTCCGAGCCAGGCGAGGGGAGGGCTGGGAGACTGTCCTGCCCACGCCTGGCTTAAAGACGCGATGCGTGGAAGCAGCAGGTCTTTGAGAGGACAAAACAGAAAAAGGCAAACAGTGCGGAATTCTTTCTTTATGCAGCAAGCTCTGTGTAATCATTTCCCAAGTTACAGGACCCCTTCTTCCTTCAGTCTAACTATAAACAACTTGATTGGAGCCAGAACTTCGACATGCTTTTCGTATTAACATTAAAAGACCATTCTCAGAAACGCCTGGCTCTTCTGTTTCCCTCTTTGCTTTTGTTATGGCAGGGTAGATTGGACTTTTTCTTTTAGATCTAAAAATCTTTTTTTCGCTCAGTACCTTGAGCATTTGTATTTATAAATGTTTGGTTTCTGACAGCTGGTTTGGGTTCAGCTCTATAAGGGAACCTTTAAATTTAAACCGCTTTGCAAGTGTTTATTCCCTTAAAACATTTCTAAAGTCAATGTATATACATAGAAGAGGGATTTTGAAAGGTTCTTCTTAGTTAGGTTTAATGTGTCCTGACAGCTCCGGGCTATTGGATTCTTACAGTGATGGCGTCCTGGCAGTCTGTCCAGCCCAGTGCTCCCAGAGGCTTCTCAGGTAGCTAGTTAACCAGGGACATCCAGCAGTGGCACAGCCTCATCCTCTCAAAAAGGGCAGAGCTTCAGGACACTGGTCTGGCTCAGTGTCTAGCACTGTTGGCACTGCCTGTCATCAAATCTCAACATCTGGCCTCATGATCATTCTTTATGTAGATTTATTGGGCACCTACTGTAAACCAGGTTGGTCATCATCTAGATAGGTCTGAGCCAGATAAACAAGGTTTCTGTAAACAAGGTTTCTGTCCCCTTCAAGCCTAATTTTTAGTGTAATCACAGTGGGGTGCTCCAAGTTAGGGATCAACAGACCTTTCTATAAAGGATCAGGTAGTGATTTAGGCTTTCTGGGCTATACAGTCTTTCTTAGAACTACTTTACTCTGCTTGCAGCACAGAAGCAGCCGTCAGCAATACGTAACTGGAAAGGTGAAGACGGGTACCAACAAAACTTCATTCACAGAAACGGGCCGAGGTACCACGGACTGTAGTTTGTTGACCACTAGTCTAGACAGTGCCAATCCAGTGGGACAGAATCCATATCATACAGTCTGGACTAGGGATTTCTTTCCCAGACTGCAGAGCTCTCCAGGCAACATCGGCAGCCGTAGAGAGTAAGTGCATTTCTTGGCATTTGCTGCCTGTTGCAGAATTATTGACAGCTGCACTTGTCATGTTCTTGAATTATTTTTTCCATCTTGGGTTTAATACTTTCCCCCAAAATCCTCAGTGCAGAAGTATCACCCTCCTTTGTTCTATATGTCATGTGTGTGATAAGCAGCAAGGAAACAGGCGAACTCAGACCTTGAAATTGGAATGAAGCATTTAATTCCTGCTCCCATCCTAGCTTGGTGGAGTTGAGCAGTATCTACAGACGTCCTTCCAACACAGTGACTTCCGTTGCCCATCGTGTGGCCACTAACCTGGTACTGGGCTCTGGGGTTGATGTAGGACCCGGGTCCTGCCCTCAGGGATCTCACAGTCACAGGAGTTAAATCGAAGTACATTCCTGCCTTCATTCCTGAGGTGTGTCTGACTACCTGTCAAACATATGCAAGGAAAGCAGAAGTGACCAAGGCCTAGACCCCGTCCTGGATGAGTTCACAGTAAAGCAAATGAAAAATAATGAGCACTAAAATAAACTGAAGTGCTGCAGCCTGTGACGGAGATCACACTGCCGGGATTGCCGAGTGCTCCCTGTGACGGAGATCACACTGCCGGGATTGCCGAGTGCTCCCTGTGATGGAGATCACACTGCTGGGATTGCCGAGTGCTCCCTGTGACGGAGATCACACTGCTGGGATTGCCGAGTGCTTCCTGTGACGGAGATCACACTGCTGGGATTGCTGAGTGCTCCCTCTTTGTTGAATTGAGCAGGCTTCCCAGTATGCCATGCATACTCATCTGTGAGGCAGATTTTGTTATTCCCATTTACAGGTGGGGGAGACTGAGGCACGGAGGTCCTAAAGCCCCACAGCTTGCGAGTGGCAGGGCTAGCATGTGATCTCCTGCAGGCTGGTGTCTGACTGCAGAGGCTGCACTCCTAACCCCTGGAATCTGGAAGATAATTCTGCTCTCTGTAAATGTGTATGCTGATGTGTGACATCCAGGAGAAGGCATTTTTTAGCCAGAAAAAGTTCTGTAACAGCATTTTTGTTTTTGTGGAAATGTGACTACCCACTGAATAGTGAGCATTTGAATTAGAGATAATCTGGCTGCCAGGGGCTGGGTTTGGTCCTCTTGCATTTTTTTATGAATCTGAGTTGTGATTCTGTTCGTTTTTTAAAACTGCCCTAGTAACATACCACAAACAGGGTGGCTTAAAACAACAAATTGTTGTCACAGTTCTGGAGGCTAAAGATCTAAAATCAGGGCATGCCGGCAGGGCGAGTTCTTTCTGAGGCAGAATCTGTTCCGTTCCTCTCCCACAGCGCCTGGTGGCAGCTGGCGGTCCTTGATGTTCCTGCTTGTAGCCATATCACCCAGTCTCTGCCCTGTCTTCACGTGGAATCCTCCTTGTGCCTGTCGTCACTTGACCGCCTTCTTACTAGGATGCCAGTCATATTGAGTTTGGGGCATACCTACTCTCTGGTGTGATCTCTTCCTAACTCATTCCATCTACAGTGACCTTATTTCCAAATGAGGTCCCATTTTAGGGTACTGGGGGTTAGGACTTCAAGATAACCTTTTTGGAGAGAACATAATTCATCCCATAACAGATACCTTCAGAGAGGACAGAACTTCCTTATTCACTCCTAGCCCACCCCAGTGTTTTTACCTAGGAAGAGATTCACAAATCCTGTGGCCATTGCCCTCCTTGGATATTTGAGTTGACTGCTCCTTTCTTCCAGATACTTCTGCGTGGTGTTGGTGATAAGAGAGAGAGGCGTTGAATGACTAATCTCCTATCGAGGTTTCTTTCATTAAAAAGCTGAGACTGTTCTTTTCACTAAATATTATTTTCACCCACTCATGGAAGAGAGAGAACCACGTTCTATGAAAGGGCTCTGTCTTGCAGCAGTCACATGCTTTTATAAATGCATGCCTGTCAGGAACGGAGGTTACCTCACGTTAGGCTGTACTATCCTGAGTTGTTTTGTCTCTTTCCCAGGTGTTTCCCAAGAGAGACATTATCAGTAAGGTGGAAAGGACTTCTCAATATTGAGCCCCATGATTTGGCCTAGTAGCGCTGGAAAGAGCAAGGGGAAATGGGAGGAGAGGTGAGACCTGGGCGAGGAGTTTGGGAGGTAAGGGAAAGGGCGGCACACGCAGCATTGCCGACGAGGAAGGAGGCTCGCGTGAGGCCACGCTGCCGTTTGTCATGAAGGCCCGTCACGGGCTGGCCAGGCTCTGAAACGCTGGACTCGGCGCGGACCGCCTGCTCTGGAGGATTTAGTACGAACAGGGAAAAGGCTTTTGAAATAGTTCTCTCTGCCTCCTGCCCTCCCTCACTTACTCTTTTCTAATAAAGATGATTTCTACCCACTCGTGAAGTAGCAAGATACGATCTGTGAAACAGCTCTTTAACTCTGGAAACAGAGTACCTCTGGGTTCAGCTCAGCTCTGTAAATCAAACGATAAACGGTGACTATTGTACTTACTTTTTATGGGAACTTTTAGTTGAATTTTAGTTTATTGCAATTGTGGTTAATTTCTGATGATTTTTAAATGTTCACACACACTAGGAAAACTTCTTTGAATGCCTGCTATCAGGTATCATGAGAGGCAAATCATGATTCTTGCCCGAGAGGGACTGACTTAGTGAGGGATAGAAGATGCGTCCTGCATACACAGTAGAGCTAGGATGGGGTGAGAGCACCTAGACGGTTCCAGGTGTCTCTGGATGTTCAGACTTGGGAGAGTTTACTTCGTCCTTCTTTCTGCCACTGTTCACTGAGCTCTGACAAAGAGCCAGGTGTGCATGTAGTGATTATAAACCAGAGGTGGCAGGAGCCAGGACGCTGGGGTGACACCGCCTGGGCCTGCACTTGGCTCTGTGGCCTGAGGGAGGGTGCGGCTTACTCTCCATAGGCCGCACATCTTCTTTATCTGTGTAATGGGAATAGTATTAATATCTACCTCACAGATATGCTGTGTACACGTATACACAAACACAGAAAGTGAGAAAGTGCTTGCCTGCTGAGTGCACTATAAAAGTAGTATGTTCCCTGCATGGGGCTTATCTTCAGAGGTGTTAATAACAGGTCAGGAAGGAAACAGAAGAATTACTACAAATGGTGGTAAGTGGAGGGCAAATAAGATTGTCATGCAAGGGAGAATCTTTAAGTTTGGGGTGTTTTGTTTCTGAGACAGAGTTTCACTCTGTCGCCCAGACTGGAGTGTAGTGGCATGATCTCAGCTCGCTGCAACCTCTGCTTCCCGGTTCAAGCAATTCTCCTGCCTCAGCCCCCAGAGTAGCTGGGATTACAGGCATGTACCACCACAACTGGCTAATTTTTGTATTTTTAGTAGAGATGAGGTTTTGCCATGTTGCCCAGGGTGGTCTCAAGCTCCTGGCCTCAAGTGACCCACCCACCTCAGCCTCCCAAAGTGCTGGGATTACAGGTTTGAGCCACCGGGCCCAGCCCCTATTTTCAATTTTGTGATCAAGGATGGGCTTCCTCCAGTGGTGGAGTTTTAAGCCATGGTGTGAGGGAGCAAGGCTAGAAGAGTGGGGATGGCTGTTAGGTAGAGGCTGGATTGAGCAGAGCCTTCATAGGCCATTTGAAGAAGTTTTAATTTCATTCTGAAGCAGTGGAAAACCATTGAAATGTTTGAAATGTGGGTGTGACTGAATCCTTCATGTTTGCCAAAGGATGATTCTGATTCTGTATAGAGAACTATATAGAGGATGGATTCAAGAGGTTGAGCATGAGATGTGCTTAAGAATGTCACAGTAACACAGGTTGTACACGATGGCTTTAACTAGGAGGTTAAAGGAGGTTGGTAGAGGAGATGGGAAGAATGAAATAGATTCAAGATACATTCCAGGGTCAGAATTGTCATGACCGATAGACTGGATGACATGGATTAGAGAGAAAAGGGGAAGGTTTTAAAATATCTCTCATGTTTCTGGCCTGAGTATTGGGTTTGATTAGATGGTTATGAATCTTCCCATCTAAGGAATAAGTTTAGGGGCAGAACTTAGCCATATTAAATTCCAGTGCTTTCACTTCCATTCAGAGAGAACTGAGTCCTGTAGCCATGCCTGATTTTAGGGTTGGGGGCAGGGACCTGGAAATGTAGTTGAGGCCTGTGCCCTGGGAGCAAAGGAGAACAGACGTTGGTGAACACCTAGCAATACTCGCCACATCCTGCAACGTGGGTATTATTCTGCACACTTTGCAGATGATGAATTTTAACTTTGAGGTTAATTAACTCAGCTTGCCCCAGATGATCAGGTTGTAAAGGGGAGGTGCAGATTCTGATTCAGTTGTCTCTGATTCCAAAAGCTGTGCTCTTTTCACCACCATGATACCATTGAACACTGTGTTGTTGTCATTGAGCCGTTTGGAGTTTACAGAGGAAACTTACATATGTTAACTTGCTTATGGCTTGGGGAGCAGGTCTCCCATCACTAGACTTTGCTAAGCCACCTAAGGTGTCTCATGACTTAGTATCAGAATGAAAATACAGTGCAATTCTAATGAATCAAAAACTGGTGTTTTTGCCTGCTGCTTTTAGGAGACAGGAGTGAGAACAGTGAAAACAGTCTGGGACTGAGGACTGAAATTCTAGGGCATAGTCTGTGGTCAGAATGCATTCTGATCAGTGCCCCATTCCCACTTGGTACAGTTAGAGTGAGGAGTCAGTGGTGCCTGAGACACTGCAGGATCAACAGTGATTATAGGTAACTGTGCTTTGTACAGCACATTGTTTGCTTCAGACTCTTCTTCAACTGGGCTTTGCAGTTTGAATCACTTTTAGTCACTTACCAGGTATGTAGCTGTGGACAACTTTCTTAATCTTCCTAAATCTGAGATTCCTCATCTGTAAGGCAGGGTTAGTTAACCTCCTTCGGAGAGTTGTAAGTATTCGTGATCGTGTAAGCAAAGGCTCTACCACAGAGCAGCGTGTGGCTAAATGAAAGCTATTATTTAGGAAAAAAATAAACCCAACAACCATGCATTGAGTGACTGCTATGTACCAGGCACCAAGGTAGGCTCTGGAGATTTAGAGATAAAAGGTAGAGTCCCTGCTGGCTTCAAGGAACATCCCAGTTAGTGGGGATGTTTCAGAGAGAACAACAAACTAAGCTCAGGTTTTCCCTCTGGAAAAATAATGCATTCTAATCAGACTAGAGAGTGTGTGTTCTGTTAATAGATCATATAAACTAAAATTGTACAATAGCCAGTTTGGGTGCAATGAGCTATTCAAATGAAACATTGACTTTTTAAAAAAATACTTTAATTTCTGGGATGCATGTTCATAACGTGCAGGTCTGTTATATAGGTATACACATGCCATGGTGGTTTGCTGCACTCATCAGCCCATCATTTACATTAGGGATTTCTCCTAATGCTCTCCCTCCCCTAGCTCCCCACCTCCTGACAGGCCCCAGTGTGTGATTTTCCTCTCCCTGTATCCATGTGTTCTCATTGTTCAGCTCCTACCTGTGAGTGAGAACATGCGATGTTTGGTTTTCTGTTCCTGTGTTAGTTTGCTGAGAATGATGGTTTCCAGCTTCATCCATGTCCCTGCAAAGGACGTGAACTCATCCTTTTTTATGGCTGCATAGTATTTTATGGTGTATATGTGCCACATTTTGTTTATCCAGTCTATCATTGATGGGCATTTGGATTGTTTCCAAGCCTTTGCTATTGTGAATAGTGCTGCAGTAAACATGTGTGCATGTGTCTTTATGGTAGAATGATTTATAATCCTTTGGGTGTATACCTAGTAATGGAGTTGCTGGGTCCAATTGGTATTTCTGTTTCTAGATCCTTGAGGAATTACCACACTGTCTTCCACAATGGCTGAACTAATGTACACTCCCACCAACAGTGTAAAAGAGTTCCATTGGTCTGTGTATCTGTTTTGGTACCAGTTCCATGCTGCTTTGATTACTGTAGCCTTATGGTGTAGTTTGAAGTCAGGTAACACGATGCCTCCAGCTTTGTTCTTTTTGCTTAGGATTGTCTTGGCTACACGGGCTCTTTTTGGTTCCATATGAAATTTAAATTAGTTTTTCCTAATTCTGTGAGGAAAGCCAACATTGACATTTTATATTGTTTTAATAGCCTCTATGATAAATGTCAACAAAAATATTACTTTTTAGAGACACATGGTTTTTACAAACACTTAGAGGGGTAATAAAATCTCCCGTTAATGCTAATTTTATTCTGACGGAGAGAAGACTTAGTGGTGTGACAAAAAACCGGGCACCTTGCTCTTAATGTAGTTTGAATTTCAAAACAACACAAAAGAATGCTGGTGTTATTTATTCAGGGATTTGTGTGCACATTTGATAGATTCCATTTATCTTCAGCAGAGGAATCTGTATTCCTGGCCTTTCTCCCCTTTGGTTAGATTGGATTTCCTCAAACTTCTTTGCTCTTTGAAGGATTGTGTGCTGTTAAGTAAATGAAAGGGTATGTTTCTGGGTTTGTGCTGACTGATTTACAACAGGATGGCAAATTCAGCACAGAAAACAGGGTCAGACAAATACCCTGGCTGTGAGACTCAGCTGACTCAGACAAGCCAGACTTTGCTTAGTGGTTTTTACCCCTCCAGTAGAGAAAAATCTTGGCGAAGGCTTCAAGGGCATGTGAACTGTAAGCTCTGGCAGAACAGGGTCAACATTATTGTTAGTAGCGGTTGTGCAGTTGTGTTATTGTTGATGGTTTTATTAACACTGGCTATTTTTTTTATCTTCTATCCACTGAATAGTCATTGCTTAATTATTGTGGTTAATTCTCACAGTGAACCTATGTTAATTTTAATTGATCCAAGGCTCTCAATTTAAATAAGAAATCTAGCAGTTATTTTCTTTTGCCTCCTCTTCCAGCTTAACAAAGAGAACTCACAAGTACTTATGTTTTGAGAAAATAGAGACCCATTTAAATAGTGTTACCAGAGTGACACATCATCAACTAGGAAAATCAGAATTACATACTTTTTAGAGGTTGCCTTCACAGGAATAGTAGTGATCTCTGAAGACTGGAGGTCTCATAGCCCTGTGATGCAGAATATTATCAATGATAGGAAGAGGGAGCATTGCCTCCTTAATGGTGTATGGAGACGTCTTCCACTAGCACTTGCAACTAAGCCTACACTGGTGAATAGCACAGGAGAAAGACACAGACCTGAGAAGGCAAAATTTACAGCATGGGAAAGACGAGGGCAGCACGGAATTATTAAATGGAATATGGGAAGTGTGTGGTTTGTGTCTGCCATCTACACTTGCAACACAGGTATCATTATGTCCATTTTATAGAGGAGAAAGCTCAGTTCCAGAAGGGTTGAATAACTTGCCCAGAGTCACAAGATTACAAGATGCCAGACCAGGTAGCTAAATCCACGTGTATCTGACTTTAAAGTCCATTCCTTTTATTTACCTCATAGTGGTTTATATGAGATGCATTGTTAACAAAATTTATTTGACTTTGAATTTCCTTCACCGCCTGCCTTTTTCAACGTAATGTGAATTCTGCATCATGTTGCTGAAATGAAAAGTTCTAACCATTATTGTTTTTAAAATAGGAGGCTCTTGGGCCTTGAAGGAGAGGTGTCATTCCAGTAGTCTGGTAAAGGGCTTTTGAGATGGAAGCCACAGCCTGGGCAAAGGCACTGAGGTGAGAATGTTGCAGCTTAGTCAGGGAACGGAGAGTAGATTCATCTGAGAAGAACCAGGTGTCTCATGGAAAGCCTCAGCAAGGAGCTGGGGAGCAGAGGGGGCATTTTTCGGGGGAGGATTAAAGTGCTCAGAGCTAGGTCTGATATTCTGACAGCAGTGTGTAAATTGAAACAGTAGAGATAAATTGAGGAAAAAGTAGCATCATCTATATAAGCTGTCAGGGAGTAGAGAAATCTGGCTTTTCATGTATTTGGTTCAGGGAACAGTAACTTTGCCATAGATACTTCCCAGGGTTGTGAATAGATCCTGCAGTGTACTGGTCAAGGATGCAAAGTTTGGGGAAGTTAGGAACATCCTTAAGCCCCAAGGTGGATGCTCAAAAGTTAAATATTGACTGGAAGTGATAAGTAAGCGATGGAAATATGACAACATTAGGTCATGCCACGCTCCTGCCTCTTGCCTTAAATTAACCATTCCACCGAAAGCTGCTTTCTGCTATTACTTTATTTGGGTAAGTCAGTCACAAATGGAATTATTTGCATTTAATGCTCTGCCGTTACCCCTCTGTTTAGGTTTTTGTCTCTGTTACTTTAAGAAGCAGTTCTTGGGTTATGTTTGCCCTCTGGTCTGAGGGCTCCAGGAAGCAGCCCAGTCATGAACCTTCCAGTTGAAACTAGTCAACTGGAAGCTACTAGGTAGAGACACCAGAAGTGATTATAGGCCAGCCAGCCTTTCTTGACTCTCAGGCTGAAACAAGTTCACAGTGTGACAGCTTTTCAGGGACAACTCCACACTTGCATCAATGCCCCTATGCATCTGACTTTTCCCAGATGGCTTATTCACAATCAGTCAACAGGTACTGACCATCAGTATGTGCCTGATGTTGTCTGAGTTGATAAGAAGATCTACATATGAAAATTGGTGTTTGGGATATTGACCTTCTTTCCAGCTTATCTGGTAACGTCCCCATAACTTTAACGACAAATAGAAAAGACTTTTTTGGAAACAATCAGTCAGATTTAAAATGACCATGTTCCTACCAGAGTGAAATATACTATAAAGGCATATTAATAAAGATAATATGGTATTACAGTACCATATGAGAATAAGAATTGTGATGGAATAGAGAGCTTTCTGCCTCTTTCTTCTCTCAGAAATCATCCATCACCATAGAATGGCAAGGAGAATGAGGAATGGAAAAACAAATTCTACTTTTGATGGAACCGAAAGTAGTTATAACATTGATCCCCAATAATGAAAACAAAAAGCAATTGGAGTTCTGATGACTGAATTACCAGGGGGAGCTAGGTGAGATCTAAGCGCCTACAGTGGGGGGTATTGATGAGGAGCAAGCATATTTCCTGCAGAACATTGGAAAGGCTCAGAAATTAATGAAGCGAGGCCCTGAAGAATGATAGGTTCATATGCGGACCTTAAAAGAAAAGGAATGTTTGAAAGACTGCATGAGATCCTCCCCTCTACTCCCTACAACCTTGAATGTGCTCCCTCATCTGAGAGTTAGGGTTTCTGGAGAGAGGCCCAAAAAACCAGGCGTAGCAGAGGTTGGAAGTAAGAAGGGAATAAGGACTTTAGATTATCTGAAAGCCTGTCTTCTCAAGGGCCAGGTCTTGAGCACTCAGGTTTATATTCTCCATTAATTAAAATATTTTTTAAAATCAGCCTGTAAAATAGAAGGAAATAGTCCATGGTTTTAGTCATAATTGGAGAAATTTGTTGATTTATTTTTCTTTTTGCTGTGTTTTTCACATTTAATTTCATGTGTGCATATTATGTTCTAGAAAATAGCAGAATTGGGTCAGGCATAGTGACGTGTGCCTGTATTCCCAGCCCCTTGCGAGGCCAAGGTGGGAGGATTTCTTGAGGCCAGGAATTCAAGACTAGCCTGGGAAACATAGGCCCCATCTCTACAAAGAAACTAAAACATGAGCCAGGAATAGTGGCAGGCATCTGTAGTTCTAGCTGCTGGGGAGCCTGAGGTAGGAGAATTGCTTGAGCCTAAGAGTTCAAGGTTATAGCTGGCTGCGATAGCACCACTGTACTTCAGCCTGGGCAGCAGAGTGAGACCCTGTCTTTAAAATAAATAAATTTAAAAAGAAAATAGCAAAATGCAGAAAAGTAATTGTGATGAAGAAGAAAGAAGGAAAATATTTGTCAAAGGCTTAGTTGTGTAAAAATCCTTTAAAAAATTAATGAACTTTTTATTTGAGAGCTGTTCAATGTTCACAGCAAAATTGAGCATAGAGATTTCCATATAACCTTTGGTCACTCCCCACCCCACCCATATCTCCCACCGTCATCAGTTTCCCAAACCAGACTGGCACAGTTACTAAAGTTTCTGAACCTACATTGACACGTCATTATCACCCAGACTCCATAGTTCACATTAGGGTTCACCCTTGGTGGTGTACATTCTATGAATTTGCACAAATGTAGAATGACATGTATTCAACTTATCATACAGACGAGTTTCACTGCCCCAAAAATCTTTTTGTGTTCCACTTGTTCATCTCTCCCTCCCCTCTAATCCCTGGCCACCATAGATCTTCTTACTGTCTTCATACTTTGACCTTTTCCATAATGTCATACAGTTACAGTATAAAGTTTTTCAGACTGGCTTCTTACACTTAGTAATATGCATTTAAGGTTCCACCATGTCCTTTCATGGCTTGATAAATGATTTCTGTTTAGTGATGAATAATAATCTTTCTAGATGTACCACAGTTTATCTGTTCACCTACTGAAGGACATCTTGGCTGCTTCCAAATTTTGGAAATTATGAATAAAGCTGCATTTTATGATACTATTTTCTCTCTTTTCTTTGCATATTATGCTTGTTTTTGCTTTTTAAAATGGTTGCCATAGAGTTTGCAATATACACTTACAACTAATCCAAGTCCACCTTCAAATAACATTAAACTGCTTTATCAGTAGTGCGTATATCTTACAATGAGAAAATATTCCCAGTTCTTGCTTCCCATCTTTAGAATCATCGCTGTCATTCATTCACTTATATGTGAGCATATATGTACATGCATAGTTGAGTAAATTGTTACTATTATTTTGAAAAAGACACTATGTATTTGATTAAGAATAAGAAAACAAAAGTTTTACCTCCACCTAAGTGTGTGTGGGTTGTTTTTTTTTTTTGTTTTGTTTTGTTTTTTTTTACTTTTAATTTGGGGAAATTCTCAGTGATTATTGTTTCGAATATTAATATTTCTTCTGTTTCTTTCTCACTTCATTCTCTTTCTAGTATTCCTATTACATGTATGTTATACCTTTCATAGTTGTCCACAGTTCTTGGATATTTTGTTTGGTTTTTTCAATCTTTGTTCTCTTTGCTTTTTCATTTTAGAAGTTCCTGTTGTCACATGCTCAAGCTCAGAGATTTTTCCTTAGTTGTGTTCAGTCTACTGATAAGTTTGTTAAAAGCAATATTTAAGTCTATTATAATGTTTCTGATCTCTAGCATTTCTTTTTTATTATTTCTTGGAATTTTCACCTGCTTACATTTGTCTATTCTTTTATGTTGTGTACTTTTTCCATTACAGCCTTTAGCTTATTAATCATTAAAAAAAATTTCTTGTTGAATAATTCCAAAATTTCTGTCATATCTGACTCTGATTCTGATGCTTGTTCAATCTCAGAATTCTGTGTTTTTTGCCTTTTAGTGTGTCTGGTAAGTTTTTGCTGAAAGGTGGATGTCATGATGTCCTGGGTAAAAAGAATTGTGGTAAATGGGTCTTTAGTGATGTAGTGGTAATGTGTTGGGCAGTGATACTGGTTGGATGTTTTGTCCCCTCCGACTCTCACGTTGAAATATGACCCCCAGTGTTGGAGGTGGGGCCTGGTGGGAAGTTTTAGGTCATGGGGATGGATCCCTCATGCATGGCTTGGTGCCCTCCCCTTGGTGATGAGTGAGTTCTCGCTTTGTGAGTTCACATAAGAGCTGGTTCTTAAGAGTCTGGTCCCTTTTCTTGCTCCGTCTGTCACCATGTGACATGCTGGCTTCTGTTTGCCTTCTGCCATGATTGTCAACTTCCTGAGGCCCTCATCAGAAGCAGATGCCCACATTGTGCTTCATGTATGGCCTGCAGAACCATGAGCCAAATAAATCTCTTCTCTTTTAAAATTATCCAGCATTGGTTACATCTTTATAGCAGTGCAGAGTGGACTAACTCGGCGAGAATGGAATTGTTCTATAGTCCTGTGAGTAGATCTCAGTCTTTTAGTAAGCCTGTGCCCCTGGACTGTGTGTAAACGTCACCCAGTGCTTCTCAGTTTCGCTTTTCTCCTTCTCTGGTGGGGCAGGGTGACTAGAGTGGGCTGTAGTTGGGGATTTTCCTTCACCAGGTAGGTCAGGCTCTGCTAAAGCCCCAGCAGGTTAGGGTCTGGTTAGTTTCTCTCCACAGGGCAAACCTTGTTAAGAACATAATTCTCTGCTGTTTTTTCTTTTCTTTTTCTTTTTTACTTTTCCAATGGTGCTGATCTCTGATGTTTTTTCAAAATGGTTCCTTTCCTCCTTTTTCTGCTGGAAGCATAAGGGGTTTTTTCTCTGTTACTCACTGGGAGGCCCTGCTAGAGCTCCCGGAAGAAAAAGCCAAAAAAGCATCTTCTTCCCTACTCCCCATGATGGGCACCTCTAGAGTTTTAAACTCAGGAGTTGTTCATTCTAAAGCTCCAGCAATATGTCAAGTACAAGTGAGGTTTCTACCCGGGTACTGACTAGTACCCAGACTAGCATCACTCACTTCTTCCACCCATCTTCCCAGTTTTCTTAAGCCTAATTAACCCAACATACCCAAGAACATCTGTGATCATTCTAGTCCACACAATTTGTCTTCTAAATTTGTGCAAAAGACAGTATAGGTTTGTGTTTCTCTGAGAATTCCTGGCTTCCTCTCAGTACCTAGGTTCTGAGACCTCCCTGGATATCAGGATGGTTTCCATGGAGGTGACTGTTCTGGTAGGTTGCAGTTCTCTGTATGCCCTTCTCTGTCTCTCAGGTCTTGGGGGCAGCAGCTTGCCTGCCCTGTCACGTTACTTCTTTGGCAGATCTAAGAATTTTTTGTGTGTTTTTTAACATTGTGTGTTGACAAATTATAGTTGTGTATATTTATAAGACACAGAGTGGTATTGTGAATTTTTAATACATGTGGAATCATTAAGCTAATTAACATATCTAGCACCTCAAATATATAAGAAAAGTGATTGATATTTTAGTTTGTTTAGCTTTGTACTTGTTAGGATGGAATGGTGACTTCTAAGCTTCTTATATACCAAGCCAGAAACCAGAAGTCTCATCCTGTTTTGAAAAATGGGGCTTTGAGCTTTTTTATTTTTCTGAACACAATGCCAGCAGCCGTGACTGCATGGCAGCCCCGTGGCTTCTAGTCTTATCAAAGCTTATAGAGAAAGTCTTCGTGTCTTTACCTGATAAACTCTCCTTGACTGTTTTATAGTTAAGCCAAATCCCAATTTCTGGCAAGATCTGAAACTTGGTTTTTGTTTTTTGTTGCTTGTTTAAAATATCATATCAGAAGTAAGCCCGTGAAGAGTGTTATCATGTATTCAGGCCTACTATGGTTTCTCCTCCGTGGATGTTTCTAGAAACATAGTGAAACACAGAGGTGACTGGCTTTGTAGTTGTTGAGGTCAAACCTTGGCACAAGATTTTTGGTCTCTTTTCTCTTTATTGTTCGACACAACCCACAGGCAAGTTTCTGTTTCTCCTTCTCTTCCACCTCATCTGGCTGACATGTTGGTAGGAGCTTAGCTAGGCTGTCTGGCTACCAAATCTAAAATCATAAGGCTTGTTTAGTTGGAAAGGACATTTAGAAATAAAATAACCATGAGGACAGCACTGTGCAAGCTCTTCCACGGCAGAGGCATTGAACTTTAGAAAGAGTTTATTGATCATCTCAACCACATCCTTGTTTAACATTTCTGGGATCAACATCAGCAAAATTCTGTTTCTGACAACATCAGGATTCTCTAATCATTTCATGTATAGTAATCTTGAAAGATAAGTGATAAAATAAGATGAGGGACCTGAAATAATGAGCAGTTAAGCCACTTGCATAAAGTCCTAAGAGTGGTGGTAAAAATAGAGCAAGAACTGAGATTTATTACTTGCAGCCTTTGGATTTCACCATAAAGTCAGTGGTTTTTAAATGTTGGGTTTTTTTCCTCCCCTGAACACCAACCCTTTCTTCAGTCAAATGGTGGGAAACTTCATAGATAAAACATGAAATAAAGCTGCCGGCTCACTTGGGAGGCTGTGTTGTATGATGTTTAGAAGAGGGACTTGGAAGCCTGGCTGCCAGGGTGCTCTGGGCCTCAGTTTCCTCATCTGCAAAGTGAAGATAACCACTGTACATGCCTCATAGGATTGCTGTGAAAATCAACTAAACCAGTTCCCATCTGTAATAAACATGCAGTTTCTTCAGTCAAAAAACTTTTATCAAGCAGCTTACTCTATTCTGGGCCCTCTTAAGAGCACAGGGTTATGGCAGTAAGGAAACAGGAATCCCAGCTTTCCTGGAGCATACCTTCTCATTCTCATAATGAATATTAATGATAGTAAAATGTGTTTCAGAGGCATCAGACCCCTCCTGTTAATACCTCCTGTGTGTCTCTGGCTCCAGAGGGTCCTTAGAGCTGGAGTGGGGAAAAAAATGGAATTATATGGCAGTGTTTAAATTTTCCATTCCTGACATAAACTGTTGCGGAAACAACAGGTAGAAGAGAAGGATGGTTCTTACGTTTGATTCTTATGTTTTGGCGTCCAGTTTGGAGAGCTAACGAGTGACTTGCCTGCTTTTCCTTCCAAAGTCATCTTGAACACTTGCAGCTGTGTGTCTTCCTTTGTGTCTCATGCAAGCTGATATTTTAGGGTGAGAGGGTGAGAAGGAAATTTAGATTCGAAGTGCTGAGAAGATAAACTGCGTTCTCTAAAGATTCATTGCCCTTAAAATTGAACTTACAACCCAGATATCTGCTCTTAGCAGGCCGATGTCAGGAAAGTGGAAAATGTAGGAGAACTCTGTGGTTGAAAATGGTGTTCCTAGAAATCAGGGCTGGCTCCGTTCATACGAGAAGAGTGAGCACGTGCAGCTCTGCTGACAGGGGCACAAGGGCAGTGCCTTCATGGTGGCGCCTGAGAGCGAAATTTAGAGTAGACCACCATCTGTATTTTGTGACTGCCTGTGGTTCTTTCTCAGGTGCCTACAAACATTTAAACCTCGTCTAACTCTGCCTTCCCTCAGTAGTTTTAAGGCATATGGAAGAATTTCAACAAATTGAGTTGATTTAGGGGAGAAGGAGGTTAGCTTTTTTAAAAAATTGTTGCCATTCTAAGGAGCTAGATAACACACAAGAGACCTTTGGCCTTCCTGTGGAATAGGTCCCAAGGGACTTATGAATTCCTAATGTGGAATTAATACATGTGGAATCATGTGAAAATGGCTAATGTGAAAATGGCTATGTCGTTCTTTCTTCCTCCATGAAAAATGTAAAGCATATCTGAAAAAGTTAAGTAATACCTCTAAATGTGTAATGATTCTATATATTCAGGATTAAAGTAATTTATAAGGCTAATTAGTGCCATTTATTTAGGGACAGGGTCTGACTTCTGTCACTCAGGCAGGAGTGCAGTGGCATGGTCTCAGCTTACTGCAACCTTCACTTCCCAGGCTCAAGTGATCCTCCCACCTCAGCTTCCCAAGTAGCTGGGACCACAGGCACACACTACCACACCTGACTATTTTTTGTGTCTCTTTTTTGTAGAGATGGGGTTTTCCCATGGTGCCCAGGCTGGTCTCAAACGCCTGAGCTCAAGTGACCTGCCTGCCTCAGCCTCCCAAA